>BQNB010077251.1:0-11976 GCA_026074375.1 Tanacetum coccineum | reverse complement strand
CAAAATGGAGAAAACCATATAGAACTGATGTTGTTGATATTATGAATTAATTAATAGTTAATGAAATTGTGTATATATCATACTATTAATGAAATTGTGTAACAACTTGTAGCAAGAAATGCTCGGATGTGAATCTTGAAAGTGATTGTGATATTTAATGATTAATAATCAAAATCTGTGATAATACTGACTGTATTATACCTACTAGTTATAAACCCCGTGCACGCACGGGGTCTTAACATAATATTTTTGTTAAATAAATTATTTAAAGGATGTGTAATTAGCATGTTGAGGTTTTTTTTTCAAAGCCTTTCTAATACGTCAGATAAGTCTGGTCACATACAATTCTGAATCATATAGTCCATTTGTGTTTCAAGAACCTCATTAATGCATAGAAAGGTAAAAATGTTAAGTCTTTTTAGCATCAGGCCCACATGAGATCTCATCATGGAAAAATCACTACCACAACAATTCTCACATGGCCATGGTTTCTC
The DNA here is from genome assembly GCA_026074375.1 of Tanacetum coccineum. NCBI lineage: Eukaryota > Viridiplantae > Streptophyta > Magnoliopsida > Asterales > Asteraceae > Tanacetum > Tanacetum coccineum. The sequence continues at coordinate 11,482 of BQNB010077251.1, read as the reverse complement.
AAATTTATCTACTGGCCCTTTCGTACACCAGCCATCTGATGGACAAACAAAACAAAGCACTTGTTTTCATTTAAAATTCATAAAGCATTCCTTGCCGTGAATTTAGGGGAAGGGAGGTAAAAGTACTTGGTATTGGAAGACATAATATTAGAGCAAACACTGAATTTTTTTTTTTACATTGTGGCCAAGACACGTTATAAAAAGCTTTAATGCCAAAGAAAGGGAGGAAAGTATACCTGGTACACCCACATCAACTTTGGCAGTAGTAATGAATTAGAGTGTCGCGGGGAAATGCTTTAATTCTATACAATGTGTCGCCTTTATCTATTTTTTGAAAGGGAGACCAGGTACTCTAAAAAAATACAATTAATTACTACGACTGATAAACTTACCTCTAAGCAAATCTGGTATTGCGCGAGCGCTTATATTCGGTATATGCATTGGAGTCGTATGAATCCCAGCTCAATTTAACAAAGAAAAGGAATACATGGCCGATCCCTAACCAGATTAAATCCTTCCTATCCCTGTGAATCAAGTCTGATATTATCTTAATAAATTGTGGACTACAATAAAAAAGGGTATACACCTGCAAGTTTGACATCTTTTGCCGGTTGCACACAAACTTTTTTGTAGCATGATCAAGTGACCTCCTCCTGGTTGCCACGATTATACACGATAACCAACGGTCAAACAATACACGGTTAAAAAATTTTAGAGTAGATCCTTTATTTCACCAACAGTATAAAATTGGGATTTGATAATCTATCACATCAAATTCTATTCACTCATCAAATCGAACTCTGTTTACATCTAGTTCCAAGTTCAATGCAGTTTAATCCACATTTCCAATACAATCCTTGAAGTTAGTTAAACACTGCCCGCACAAATGGATCTGAAGGGTACCATGCTTTTTTCCTACATGGAAATATGAAAACAATCCTCCAAGCCATCTATTCGATCGTTTACGAATCACATTTCATCTCGATCCATGGATTCATCTAAATGATGCCTACTTGAAGAAACTTCTTCACTCTCTGCATCGATTTATCTCATCAACTAAATCAACGACTACTTTGAGAACCTCTTCAACTCTCGGCATCCCGTATCATCTTTAGCACAATAGAAAATAAAAAAGAAAACAAAAGTGTTGAGTTGTTAAAGCTGCTCAACCGAACCCCTTCGAAAACATTTATTGAATATAACCTTTTTTTGACCCTTCCTCCAACCCACACATTCTTTAGCTTGTATATAACTCGTTTATCTATCGATCCATTAGTACTCAATCCTAATATTACAAACATCGTACACCAAACCAATCATATTATTTGAAGATGACACCCATATCAAATGTTATTAGATTTATACATACTTGGCGACGAAAGTGAATGTCGTTTGTTCTGACAACATGTGTATCACATCCTAAACCAAGACTAATTATAAAAAGCATCATAAGAGCTTGAAAACAACAAATAATAGACAATGTACCTCTAGCATGTTTCTTGGAGGATGATCCAATCAGCACACGATCTACCAGGAACTAATGAATTGAAATTCCATTTTCGATATCACCATACTTCCTTAACCGTTTAAGCATTGGCTTCTGTTGACTAACTGATGTTTAATAGAATTTCAATAAGCTCAAGAAAGACTATTGAAAAAATTGTTGGCACTTAAACAAACTGGGGTTGTCCTCTACTGTCTGGTTTTTCATATTTATCGAACTCTTTCTATCGTTTCTTGCGATTACCTTCATGTAATTGATTTATCTTTATATTAACTCTAGTGTTAGATTGTTGGCTTTGCCTAAAGAATGTTCATAGAAAGGGCAGTTATGAAGCTAGAGATATGGTTCCTCAATAGGGGTTTTTTCTGTGTCATATGCTTGGGTGTTAGGCTCCGCGGGGGCACATGGATTTGGGAGCCGCTTAAAGTCAACTAATTGGATTTCTTTGGAATTAGTAAAGAAAAAAAAACTTGTGCTCACGCGTTTGATCCGGGCGGGCCTAATGTTGTAGGTGTGATCTTTTTTGATAACGATTTTGGCCATACAGCCTGCTGTGAGCGTAGATTTTGTACCTAATTTGTTGTTTCTCAAGCAAAGATACAATTCTCTACGGGCTGGTTGGATATCTTAGTTTGATCAAGCAACAAACCCAGTTAGGAGAGGTTTCTTTCACTGATCTGCTCACTTATTTATGCCTCTCCTTTTAAAACGTAAAATATATATAATTATTAATCTACTTTTTTAAAACTACCCCAATAGGACTAATAATAACAGCCAGTGAAATTTCTTTAGAGCGATACCTGCAGTAGTCTAAATCCTTCTGGTGCTTCAAACAAAATTTCATTTTTCAAGCAAACTTTCTCCATGCCATTCTGGTCTTAAATGTGTATGATTTAATTCATACAATATATACAAGGTTCATTAATTAGCCTGCAAAAAGCGTCTTAGATACTAGTCCAATGTATCGAAAGGGACGACAATAAACTTTACATCACCTTACCTTATTGGTCCTTAAACAACCCAGCCGCGGGCTAAGCGCGTTTTGTTTGCCGTGTTCGAGCCTGAAGGACGACAATAACTTACATCACCAACATAATGACAAAAACAGCCCAGCTCGTAAAGCCGTTGTTCTATCCTCGCTTAGTCCATTCGGATGAAGTAATATCTCGCCTTTTCCACTGCCTTAAGTAGCCGGCATTAGATCATGAAACTATCAAATGTTAGACTTTAAAGAAGATATGGAAAGAAAGAAACAAAGGGTTTTCGCTTAGCAAAAGTGAGACAGACAACACAACATTATGCAATCGATAAAATCATATACATTACATTGTACATCCATAACCACACACGTAAATTGTAGCTTACCTGGACGATAAGCATTGACGTGTGCACCCAACTCTATTAACGTTTTCGCAACATCATACAATTGTAATTCATCGAAGCCAATATCAAAGGTGTCTTTCCTTCCTTATCCATCCACTACAACAAAAACAAAGTTCATGAAAAAGAAAACAAAAACAAAGTTACACACATTAAAACATGACTTACTTTCACCTTTTGGCCATCACATACATAATAAGAAATGTCTTATTTTCCGATCATATGTAACGCACTATTATTTACTTACCATTACACCTATCTAACATCCTATACTATATAGAACGGAGTCGTGGCACATCAACATTTTATATCTCATTAACAGTTAATGGTAAGTAACCGAAAGTATATTACATATAATCGGAAAACATGACATTCCTTTTCTTTTTTATACGAGGACAAAAAGGCGAAATCAAGTTATATTTTAATGCGGCAGACATATTGTTAGCATATCAAAATACCTTTTGTAACCTTTTATATAAGATCCTTCACTTCACTAAATTTATCGTAGCTTTTTTATTCTTAGATCATTCATCTCTTGGACTGATAATTATTGTAGAAACAATTGCACCAGTTAAGGAATTATAGCAAAATCGGAAAAAATTAAATCTGAAAAATTAAATTAAAGATGGATCTCAAAATCTTACCGAGTTATTAGATTGTCGTTGCTATCTGCCGTTGTTGACTTGTTATAGTTCGAGTTATTTGTTTACTAGTTTATTGACCCGTGAAATTCACGGGGCCTAAATTTAAAACCGTTGAATAGTGTTTATATAAGAGATATATTTGTGATATTATGTAAATAAATGATATGTTAGATGTATAAATATAAAATATTAATGCTACATTATAATACAAAATAAAATTTTAAACCACTATAAAAGGCATTTAATTTTTGTTGGTATACAATTTTGAAAAGATTTTCCTTTGAAAAGAAGTAAAATAATGTAACACCAAAATAAAATAATGTGTAACAACAAACACAATTAGCATTAGATGGCATTTAATAAAGGTTTGATATCAAAATTTACTTTTTGTATTAACACTTGTAACCTATATATGTTTCAAAATCACTGAAAAAAAATATATGAAATAAGTTAAGTGTTACTTTTTTACATCATTTACTATAATAAATTTTAATCTCAATATTAATAAATTAATAAAAACTTTATTCACTTTCTAATCTTCCTAATGTTAGACGTAAAAAATACTTAAGTGGCAATTGAATAAAATAAAAAAGAAAATTGTTTAAAAAGGAAAAAAAAATATAAGTGATCAACAACCATATATTTAAACAGAGAAAGTCTTATTTCCTTAATTAGTGGTTAATTCAAATCTAATTGGCATGTCTTCTTACGGTTTGAAACGGGTCCAAAACACTTTTTGCGAGCATTTTAAACTTTTCTTCAGAAAAAAATAGAATATAGATGTGACTACCTAAATTCTGGAAGCCTAACTGGTATACTTGTTGACATTCAGTCAAATATTTCAAGTAACATGTAAGAGCAAGTTTCGAAGTTCGTTACTTACTCGACACTAAAATCAATTTATTCTAAAATTGGCCACCACGAAGCTTATATATGTCAATTTAAGCTTGCAACGGTAATAACTAAAGATACTTGAATTATTCAACATGATTATCCAATTTCGAAATATGTTAAATGATCATAAATAAGCAACTTAGAATAAGGTATGTGATTAAACTTCATTCTTTCCGGAACTATTTATAAACTTGACACTTTTTTTCTACTTACAATGAAATAAATTTTCAATGAAACATGTATCGTGTAAAACATTATTCAAAAATGTAGTAAACAAATCAATGATAACAATGAACATAAAGATTCATTCTCATGGAAACATATAATTACGTAGTCATGCACAACCCCTCCTTAAACATTGTAGCAATCAAACTATTTATAAAAATCTCTTGGAAAGTATAAATTATAGTTATGCTCAACGTTATTCTATCCCTCAATATAAAACACCATAGAAATATACTTACAGGGTTTGACCCAATTAAAATCGCTCTCTCGGGAGTAGAGGGTAAGTAATTTAAAACCGCTGATGAGCCACCACCATATCAAAAAAACTACTTGGGTTTACTACTTTATTTAGACCAGGTAAGCATCCAATGAACCCACTTTGTTATAACAGAGCATAAAAGAAAATTACCTTTTTTAACCCGCAAAACTACATGTTCATAAAAATCCAGTGAGGTTACATGTGCTATAAATGGATAAAAGATCAAAAAAGATTGATTGAAGACTCATTTAAAAAGCATTTGTAAACAAAATTACTTGTTCAAACCGCCCCATGTGAGCCACCAATTTAACATCTTCTGGCCCATTTAAAAACCATTTTCAACCCATACAAAATATCCTATTTTGACTCGCTATACAACCCATTTGAAATGGGTCAATAGGGTTCACTCATTACTATTTAAAATGGGTCAGTAGTTCACCATAAGTAGTTATCACCATCGGGCATAAGCTATAAAGTCACGACTTCTTTGAAAAGTATCAATGTCAATTGAGCTAAAATACACATAATATCAAATCCAAAAAACTTAAATCCAAGTAGAAAATATATGTGTACCACTATATTTTGAAACAATATATTACTACTATAATAACATCCAAACAACGCATGGGACAGACCCTATGAGGAGAATACCACAAACAAATACAAAGGGGAAAAATATACACTCACGCACTCACAATGGAAACAAAAGTAGGACCCAAAGACTAAAGTTTGTCACATGATATGTAATTATTTAAGACAATACCAGAACATGAAAACTAACAAACCACCTCACCAGCAAAGATAGAAACGTAACAAAAAGAGCACACGTCAAACAGCAGCCGTATCAGCAACCAAAAGCAGCCAGAAAACATCACGAACCACCAGTACGATCATGCCTGCAACTCTAAGGTCTCGTAATTTATAATTCACATTAAAAAATCCATTTTTTAAAATCTCGTAGGCCTACTTGAATGCGATCAACTGAATGTACCAGAACAACTTTTAGTATTTACCATGCTACCTTTTTAGATATTATATGTTGATAATTAACAAGTATAATAAATAAATTGTTCGAAGTTTAAATATATATATGTTGGTGGGGGGGTGGAATAGTGGGTACTGCAACCGAAAAAAAACCGAACCGTAATAAAGACCGATTCCGACATTTAAAACCGAAAAAAACCGAACGCGGTAAAAAAACGTTTTCGAAAATTTTATAAACCGAAACAAAACCGATTCGAACATTTAAACCGAAAAAAACCGATTTCGGAAAACCGAAAAACGAAACCGGTTATTAGAAAAAAACCGTTTTTAAAAAACCGCGTTTTTTCTTAACCGAAAAACCGGTTTTTTAACCGATTTATTTGCATCACTAGGAGGGGGCGTGCTTACAGTGGCCGCCCACTGGGGCTCCACAGTTTGGGCGGCCCATTTAACTTTTTTTTTTTTTAAATTAGGTAATATAAAAAATTCCTCGAGCCAAAATAGGAAAGAAAAAAAAATTACAAAACTACTGATTTATTCAGATAAAAAAAATACCCGCGACATAAGGCCCAACACATAAGCCCATATAAAAAAAATAAACTATTAAACATGAGACCGAAAAAATAAACCCAATAAAAAAAAAAAATTGTTCGGGAGTACACAACAAGATAGGAAAAAAAATACAAAGTACTGATTTAATCAGATAAAAAATACTCGCGCTAAGCGGCCATTAAGGAACAAAGCATAAGTTTGTTTTTTAAAGAAGGCAATATAAAAAAAAATTTTGCTTCGTCCAAAATATAATTTTTTTTTACAAAAGTATTGACTTATTCAGATAAAAAAATACCTGCGACATGAGGCCCAACACATAAGCCCTATAAAAAACAAACTAATAAACAGATAAAAAAAATACCTCGCGACATGAGGCCTCAAAAACCATACGAAACGATCTCGTATTTGAGGGCCCGTGCTACGTGGCCGCCCACTGGGCCCCACTTGGGCCGCCCATTTAATTTTTTTTTTTTTAAAATAGGTAATATAAAAAAAACCTCGAAGCCAAAATAGGAAAGAAAAAAAAATTATATCAAAACTACTGATTTATTCAATAAAAAAAATACCCCGACATAGCCCTACACATAAGCCCATATAAAAAAAAAAACTATTAAACATGGAGACCGAAAGAAATAACCCCAATATTAAAAAAAAATTTTGCGGGACCACAAAATAGGAAAAAATTACAAAAGTATGAAGATTTAATCAGATAAAAAAATACTCGCTCTGCTAAAGAGACAAAGCATAAGTTTTTTTAAAGTAGGCAATATAAAAAAAATTTTGCTCGGCACAAAATATAATTTTTTTTTTACAAATACTGATTTATTCGAGAAAAAAAAAATACCCGGCGACAATAGGCCCAACACATAAGCCCATAAAAAAAACAAACTATTAAACATGAAACAAAATAATTTATAAATGACAGGGTTGTTGGCCCGAGACATGAGGCCACACACAGTAAGTCCCATAGAAAAAAAATAAACATTAAACATAGACCGAAAAACAAAAACCAATATAAAAAAATTGCTCGACTCAAATAGAATTTTTTTTTAACAAGTACTAGATTTAATTCATATATTTACTTATACCTCAAAACTCAAAAGAAACGACGTTGTTTCCTTTTGAATGCTACAAGTAGCCGGCCCTTTTGGGCTCCTCAATTTGGGCCGACCATTTTACTTTTTTTTTTTTAAATTAGAGGTACTATAAAAAATTACTTGAGTCAAAAAGGAAAAAATTTTTTTACAAAAGTACAGATTTATTCAGATAATAAAAATACATTGCGATATGAGACCCAACACACAGATATGCCCATATAAAAACAAATTATTTAAACAAGAACTCCTGAAAAAATAAACCAAATAAAAAAAATTGCTATCGACACAAAATTAGGAAAAAAATTACAAAAGTACTGATTTAATCAGATAAAAAAAAATACTCGCGACATGAGGCCCAACACATAAGTTTTTTTTTAAGTAGGCAATATAAAAAAAATTGCTCGGCACAAAATATAAAAAAAATTACAAAATAATGATTTATTCAGATAAAAAAATACCCGCGACATGAGGCCCAACACATAAGCCCATATAAAAAAAACTATTAAACATGAGGCTCAGCCACAACGCGCGGGCTATTTTGCTTGATAAAAAAAACCAGGAAAAAAAAAACTAAAAAAAAATAATTGTCGACACCAATTAAAAAAAACCCCGCCCCGCAGCAACGCGCGGATAATTTTAACATACTCATATACAATAGACCGTTCAAATACACTTTCTATTCACTCATATAACACAGACGACTCAAATTGTAACATACTCTAAGAAGAAAACATGGTGAAGAATTCCACCATTAGTAATATTTCATTAGGTCTTTACCATTGTTCTAGTGATTTGTGATTTGTTCTTATCTATAAAATATGTATTAGAGGTACATACAAAAGTATAAACACACCCACACAAACACACCATCAAACAGAATAAAAATGAGCCATCCAATAATAAAATGAACATACAAAATCAACTATAAGAGATATCGCTCAATGATTAAAAAAACCAAATTACATGAAAAATAGTGCTATAAATTATAAACCCCTGTATACGTATATGGAAGTCCATGTGAATTTTTCTAAGCTTTCACTTCTGATGTAATTGAATCTAATTTCAGTTAGGAAAATTGTAACCAAAAGCATGTAACCATATTTCCTTCAAAACAAATATGGGATTATTAACTTAATAAATAAGTAAAATAATGTAGGTTGGGTAACGGATCAACATGTTTTAGCATTGAATCGGGTTGTACGGGTTGACCTACACTATGAACAATAGAATTCGTATACAAATATCATAAAACTTCTACATCTTATTCAATAAGTGGAATCATAGGTAAATATCGAATTCGATACTATATACCACAATTGGAAGTTTCAGCTCATTTAGCTATGAACCAGTCAATTCGAGCTCTTAGAGAAATTCAACATTGAATGGACTCTGCTATGTCTATTTCAGTAGAATACGCAAAGACGCCCATCTGCGTGATAATGAAAAATACATTGACAATTATCTAAGGTAAATTATATTTTGAATAAGCATGTCAATCAAGTATATTGAGAATTTTCCAATGCAAGTTTGGGAGCACTTGTATAGGTTTATTCAAAAAAGTTTCAAACTTACGACATAAACCAACAAAAACACGTAACAGTTTTGTCATGTAAGAACAACATAACATAAAACTTATAGGAACACAAACTTGTCTCATATGCATATATAGGTCATGCAGGTTCATAGTTGACAAAAGCCTCATTTTAATGCATAGCCTCCTAATCGTTATTTAATTTTTTTGATTAATATTGTAACAATTTTGTTTTTCGTTTTTATATAACAAATTTATTGCCCTAAAAACTTATGGAACAAAAAAAGTTTCCAGATACACCAAAACGATGTGGCTCGTTTCCATCTAAACCTGTTGTGACCTGTGACCCAACCCGTCCAACATGACTATCTTGCCACTCCTACCAAATAATGATTGGAAATACCTGAGATGTTATAAATACGTGATCCAGAGAGGCATTAAGTCTAGTTGCACACATATTCCTTATTCCTTTAATCTTCTGCTAAGGCTTATCATCGAAAGCTTTGTAAGGTATTCACCATTTGATTCACAAGCTGAAGCCTAATTAGTTTGCTAACTAGTGCGAGACAAGTCTCGTAAGCCTTATTTACTTGAGTTCTCAACTACTCATAATTCATAAATTAGATGATTGCCATCTATAATTTCAATATTATTATTTGCCGTAGATGATCAATCAAAAAAAAACACAATTATTTAACACCCCCAATTTGATTATATTATCAGGGCAAAGTCATGACGGTAGTAATAGCCAAATTATCTTTCCAAAATACTCGTTTGTAGCATTTCCCTTTTCTACATTTCCTTCACACACAAACACAAAAACAACAGTAAGCAAATCAAATTTATTTGTACTACCAGACTACTTTCCCCTTTCCACATTTCTTTGAAAAAGTAAACTAATTATGATCTGGGTCAGATTGGGGAAGTCAAGTAACGGATCAAAATGGGAGTTTTATTAAACAGGTCAAAACTAAATCGGTTATATTAAGATTACTTACAATAATTTTATTTATCTAGAAATTCTAAGCTCTAGAAGCAATCTTTGTGCTAAATATTGATCCCAAATCAAAAGGACAAAATACTCAACCCATTGCAGAAATTTCATTTATTTTTTCTAAAATTCATTATTTAACCTGTTTGACCTTAAAGATAAAAACACAACCTGACGGGTCAAAAGTGTCGCATCGGGGTAAAATTAATATATACATGTTGCTCATATTTTGCATATCATTTGCATAATGTTGAAGAATTACTCCTTTGGCAAGGATATTTAAACTAAAAACTAATAGTAAAAACATTACAAATAATAAGTTGCAAAGATTTAAAATAAAGAGGATAAAAGACCCATGAAGGCAAACACGATATCATAATTCTCCGAAGCGGCCATTACCCTCCTACATATCATCTCTCTATGCCTGAAATAAGCTCCCACATTTGCTTTAATAGGTTGCACGTAATAAACAATGTTTTTGATATCCTAATTAGATTAATGGAATACTTGCAGACCATTTAGGATATAAGCTTTTAATCTTATAAGGAGACCATTAATTTTTTACATACGCATAAGTTAGTATTCACAATTCCACTATTAATCTAATGGTCATTCCATGACATGTTTTGTGCTATTAATTCCATAACACTATTAATCTATCTGCAGTAAGAAGATATAAGCTTTGTTAAAGGTTTGCAAGTATTCCATTAATAGTGTTTTTGCAGACCATTTAAGATATAAGCTTTTAATCTTTGTATTTATTTATTTAGGATATCTCCTTATACTTGTAAACCATTAATTATGATATAAGCTTTTAATCTAATTCCATGACACGTGTTTCTTTTATCAATAGTTCTGCAAAAACACTATTAATCTAAAGAGTTCCTTCTCTTTGATAAAAGGCGAGCAAACTACCTGATGTTGTTTGAGAGCAACACCACCTTTCAGGGACATGCCCGAGAGTAGCTGTGACATAAATCCTTTCCATGATTGCTTGTTCCTTCTCCAAAAACAACCTTTACCCTAGATGGAAAAAATCAAACTCATATTTAGGTACCATTTACAACAAAGTTTAATAGTACTATGTCACATCTACTTGTATCGCTTTTTGAGAAATTGGCTTTTTGAGAAATTGGCCATTTTATATTGTTGCATGCAAACTATTTGCTCACTTATGTAGACATCCAGTGGATCATTTGATATACCTTCAATGCATGATGCATCCAAGCTCCTCCAGCTTCTTCTAACCATGTTTGTTTTAGTATTAAGTAGAAAGTAAACCACATTGTTGAACCTAGAGAAACAAACACACTAATAAGGTCAAAATAGTTAGCTTAATAATTCTTGATCCAACCTACGGACCCACGTAAAAAAATTAGATAAATTCATTAGGAAAATTTATTAGGCGTGGAATGCCAAAT
>BQNB010077250.1:0-30900 GCA_026074375.1 Tanacetum coccineum | reverse complement strand
ATGATATCATCTTTGGGTCTACAAAGAAGTCTTTATGTGTTGAATTTAAGCAGATGATGCACAAGAGATTCCAGATGAGTTCTATGGGGGGAGCTCACTTTCTTCTTAGGATTACAAGTACAACAAAAGGAGGATGGAATCTTCATTAGCCAAGACAAATATATGGTTGATATATTAAAGAAGTTTGATTTTACCACTCTAAAGGCAGCAAGCACTCCAATAGAGACTAACAAGGCATTGAACAAGGATGAAGAAGCTGAGGATGTGGATGTTCACTTATATAGATCAATGATTGGATCATTGATGTACTTAACAACTTCTAGGTCTGACATAATGTTTGCTGTTTGTGCTTGTGCAAGGTTCTAAGTTACACCAAAGACTTTACATCTTCATGCAGTAAAGAGGATCTTTAGATACTTAAAAGGATAGCCTGAATTGGGCCTTTGGTATCCTAAAAATTCACCATTTGACTTGGAAGCCTTTTCTGATAGTGATTATGCTAGAGCTAGCCTTGACAGGAAATCCACAACAGGATATTGTCAATTTCTTGGCAAAAGGTTGATTTCATGGCAATGTAAAAAAGCAGACTATAGTTGCAAACTCTACTACTGAAGCAGAGTATGTTGCTGCTGCTAATTGTAGTGGATATGTGTTATGGATTGAAAATCAAATGCTTGATTATGGGTTCAACTTCATGAACACCAAGATTCACATTGATAATGAAAGCACCATTTGTATTGTAAAGAATCCAATGTTTCATTCTAAAACCAAGCACATTGAAATAAGGCATCATTTCATCAGAGATTCTTATGAGAAGAAGTTGATTCAAGTGATCAAGATTCACACAGACCATAATGTTGTAGATCTTCTCACAAAGGCTTTTGATGTTAGCAGGTTTAACTTTTTGATTGCTAGCATTGGATTACTTAATCTCTGAAGCATTGTTTGAGGGGAGGTTAATTAAGATTAGATGAAAGGAAATGTAACATTCAACAAAAGTAGATGAAGGGTCAGGACAACCAACTGATCCCCAACACACATTCACATCTGCTTAACTCTCTAATAAAGAACCAATCACTGTTTTATAATCATATCAACTTCAAAAGACCCACAAACCTAGGAAAGCCAAAAGGACCACTAAGATATCTCAGTCTAGTGGACCTATTCACCTTGTTGCAGATGAGACTATCTATAAGGAATGGGAAGACAGAATGAAAAGGGCTGCCACTACTGCTTCTAGCTTAGAAGCAGAGTGGGACAGTGGTAATATAAATAGGACCCAATCCATGGCAACACTTAATAAATCTCTTCCTTAGGGAACTAATTCAGGTAGTGGTCCCATGTGCCAAGTTACCATATTGGGGGTGCAGAAGCTTAAACTAGGTTTGAGGTTGCATCTTAATAGTCCAATGATCCACCTCTCTTAAGAGTTAACATACTTAGAAGTGGGGAGGACATCATGAAACTAAAGGAATTGATGGTATTTGTATAAAACTATCTGATATTGTGAGCAAAATGAAAAGAGAGACATGTGAAACAAAAACAGAAAGAGTGACTTAGTGAGCAAAAGAATTGAGAGATAAAGTGAGAATAAAAACAGAAAGAGAGCTTGTGAGAATCAAGATTGATAGAAATACGTTTTGGAACAAATTTGAGGTTAAAACTGGTATCTTAAAAGTTAATACTGCTAGGTATTACTTAGTACTGCTGGGCATATTTAGTACTGTTAGTCAGAAAAACTTAGTACTGTTGGGCACTACTTAGTACTGTTAGGATAATCTTAGTATTGTTATGATACCGTTAGTACTGTCTGAGGTATAACAGAATTTCCTTAATTAATTATAGTCGTTGATATATTTCCACCAACAACTTAGCTTATAAGGGTCTATAATTTAGATATTTCTTGATCTTTCTTTCCCTTATAAGCTTTCTTCAAGATAAAGATTCAATCTTATTAAGTCGGTCCAATCACAACCTTAAGCTCTCTCTATAATATTTTAATTAACTTTGCCAAACTCGCATACAATCACAACCGCACCTATCCCAGACCTCAATCAACCTTTTCACAATCAACAATGGCTAATTTGGAGTTCTGTGATACACATAACATGGTCGCTTACTTGCACAAAATAGAGGGAAGTGAAGGTTTTCACCATGGATTTTCTCAATACAAGTCACATAAAGTATGCTCTCACTAAAAATCCTATTATCCATGTTTCACTTATTTAACAATTTTGGCAAAATGCTGCTGCAAACACCCTAGACTCTGGAGAAGTATAAATCACTGCTACAATAGATGGGAAAGTTAAGCTTGTTTCTGAGGCATTTATCAGGAGGCTCAAGTTAGAAGACTCTGATGGTATTACTACTTTGCCTAATACTAAAATCTTTGAACAACTTGCACTTATGGGGTATGTTTCTAACTCTAACAAGTTGACCTTCCAAAAGGGTCACTTTTCCCCTCAATGGAGATTCTTAATCCATACCATTCTTCATTGTTTAAGTCCTAAGAAGACTGCTTAGGAACAAATTAGTAGCAATATAGCAACTGCTATCATTTGCTTTGCCACAAACAGGACTTTCAACTTTTCTAAAATGATTTTTGAAAGCATGGTGAAAAACTTGGATAGTAAGTCTAAATTTTTGATGTATCCAAGATTTATTCAAATCTTTTTAAACAAGCATAAGAGACATCTTCTACCTTACAACAAAACTTATATTGCTCCTACCCTCATATAAAAACTATTTAGCTATATGAGAAGGGCTTCCAAAGGATACACTGGGGTGGACATTCCTTTATTTCCAACAATACTTGTTCAAGGTCCAATTCTGTAGGGTGAAAGATCAACAGTCCCAATTAAGTCCCATCATACACCCTCAGGTGCTCCAACAACCTCACAACCACCACTTTCATCACCTTCAAGGATACCAACCAGACAGGAAACTGAGGTTCCTCAGCCAAGTTCTCCTACTTACACCAATGTAGCAGATGAGGCTGCATTCATAAGGGTAGATATTGTTCATAGAGGGGCTACAACTACTGTCTCTAGCATAGATGTAGGACAAGACAGTGGTAACATCCCTAAGTCCCTTATCATGCCCTATGATTCACCTTTCCTAGGAGGTCGCACACCTTGAAGTGATGAGGGCAGTATGACACTACATGAATTGACGGTTCTATGTACAAAATTATCAAATAAAGTGGACAGCTTAAAGACAGAATTAAAGCAAACAAAACAAACCTATGATGCTACTTTAACTAAACTTATCAAAAATGTAAAGAAGTTAGAGCAGACTATCAAGACAAGCCAAGATAGAAGGAGAGCCAAGATTGTAGTCTCAGATGATGAGGAGAGTTCAGAGGATACTTCCAAACAGGGGAGGATGATAAAAGACATTGATCAAGATGTAGGAATTTCCTTGGTTACTCCTACAAAGGTTAGTAGTCAAGATGACCAATCTAAAGATCAGTTAGGAGTTCTTAGTGCAGCTAAAGTTCTTACAGATGCAGCCAAGAAGAATGTCAACACTTATACTAGAAGAAGAAGAGCAGTTAGTACTAGCAGTGAAGGAGTTAGTACTGCTAGTAGGATATTTAGTACTGCTGAAGAATCAGTTAGTACTGCTGGTGCATCAATGCCAGTTAGTACTGCTGATATGGTTCAACAAGTTAACATCATTATTCCTTCATCAAGTGAAACTACAAAGGATAAGGGTAAAGCCATTATGCAAAAGTCTGAGCAACCAAAGAAGATCAAAAAGAGTGTTCAGATTCAGATGAGCCTTGATGAAGAATTAGCTCAGAAGTTGCATGAAGAAGAACAAGCAAGATTTAATGCAGAACAAGAAGCAAAATTTAATGCAGAACAAGAAGAGCTACTTGCAAGTGAGACTATTAAAGATAAAGATAATCCCCCAGTTGCTGATATTGATTGGGATGATGTTCAAGCTCAGATTCAAGTAAATGAGGATCTGGCTCAGAAACGGATAGAGGAAGAAAGGGAACATCTATCCATTGAAGAAAGGGCAATACTACTTGCAAAACTCATTGACAAGAGAAAGAAGCTACAAGCTGCACAAGGATATGAGGCAATCAGAAATAAACCTCAAACCATGTCTCAACAAAGAAAGACCATGTGCACATATATGGAGAATATGGCAGGATACAAGATGGAACACTTTAAGGGAAAGAGATTTTATGAAGTCAAGGAGATGTTTGATAATGTTTACAAATAGGTTACCTCATTTGTGACTATGGACTCTATTATGGAAAAAGAAAGAACAAAAAGAGCAGGTCTAAATCTTTAAGAAGAAAGTTCAAAAAGGCAAAAGACTGGAGAAGGCTCAAAACCAACTGAAAAACTAAAAGCAGATGAGATATCACAAGAGGATTTACAACAAATAATAATGGTAGTTCCAGTGGAAGAAGTCTATGTTGAAGCCCTACAGGTCAAATATCCAATTATAGACTAGGAGTTTTACTCTGAAGACATAAGAAAGTATTAGAAAATTATCAGAGTTGGAAACCATACAGAAGCTTATCAGACCTTTGATGATATTTTAAAGAAATTTGATAGAGATGACCTAGATAAGCTATGGAGTTTGGTTAAAGAAAGATTCAGTTCAACAGATCCTATTGATGACCAAGAAAGAACATTATGGGTTGAATTGAAGAGGTTATTTAAACCTAATACTGATGACATTCTGTGGAAGCTTCAGAGGTATATGCATGATCCATTGACATGGAGGTTATATGATACATGTGGTGTTCACCATGTATCTACAGACAGAGGACATGATATCTTCATGTTGGTTGAGAAAGATTATCCACTGACAAGAGGGCTTCTGACTTTGATGCTGTGTAACAAGCTGCAAGTGGATCAATATTCAGAGATGGCAGATGAGCTTTTAAGGAAAATTGTCATACTAGCAAACAGACCAAGACAGTAAAGTGTTTGGAAGCATCCTCTCTTTACAGAAGGTTTAATTCAGAAACTTGATGATTTGAAGGTAAATTACAAGTTTAAGGGAGGATTGTTGGGAATTAAGGGCTTCTACAAGTTTCTACTGCTGGTTGAACTTAGTACTGCCAAGAGAATACTTAGTACTGCTAGTGTTATAGTTAGTATTGCCAGTACAAAATGTTAGTACTGTCAGTTTATTAGTACTGTTAGTTTTATAGTTAGTACTGTTAGTTATAATAGTTAGTATTGCTTATATGATATGCATGAGATATATTAGGAATAGATATGCATGATCATGTAACGCATTTTGTAAGCCCATTAGGGTTTCCTTGGTGTATAAAAGGAACCCTACGACATAGATCTAGATATCAAGTTTTATATAGTTTTCATAGAAAATATAGTTAGTTTCAAAGTTATTCTGTAACTTTGATTGTGTTTAATATATTGAAAGTTTAGCAAGATCTTGTTTTACTGTTTCATTGTTCTTCTTAGTATTACAAGCTAGATTCTGCATAGTTTGCTATATTTACAATCTTAGTTTCTACTATAGTTGTTTTGAATCTATCCAACATAACTAAGCTTTAACAAGCTAAGTAAGATATGTTCCAAAGGGATCAACAATAGGGGTGAAAATGTGTTTTAATTAAACAACACAAAGGTAGGAAGGGGTGGTGGATGTTTTTTAAGGTTTAATCTTGTTCATTAGATAAATTAAATCTTAGATTAATCTCCACCATTAGATCAAACCCAAATAAATGGTGAGAATTTATCCCTTGGTATGTGAGGAAAAACTAGTATGCAAATGAACTTTTTCTCATTATGGCAATTCTTTTTGAACATATTTTTGATCAGTTTTGTTTCTCATGTGCTTATTCTTGCTTTTACGAGCACATGTCATACGCTTTATTCGTATTATTCTTTTGAGTTCACTTTTTGTGTCTTCTGGCAATTCTTTTTCAAACACACTTTTGATTTGCTTTTTCACATATGGCTTTTATATCTCTTTCTGTTTTCATATTCCTCACCAGAAAATTTTTGTGTAATGACACTCTTTCAAGAATTATGAGGATAAACTATGATTTTGAATAAGACTTTGATTTGAAAAATTCAAGAGTTATCAATCATATTCTTAAAACTTTGTTATTGAAAGAGTGCCATCTTGACACAATATAGACAATGAGATTTTACCAAAAATCACAAATTTGATGTTTCTTTCAAAGACTTGTCTTGAATGAATAATATAGCTATAAATCAAAATTCTCTTATACATCAATTGAATGGTCACTAAGAAACTACCACATTATGTACTTTAGATAACGGTCAAAACTGTATGAAACTTATACCTTGCTAAGGTCAATAAGTATCTACCACAATCAACTCATTCAGAAAACGGTCAAAACCGGATGTAACTTAGACCACTTAAACAATTATGTATGGAAGAGTTTGACTCAAGCTATGTTGATCATTAAATCATTTGCATTTTGATTTTTTGTTCTTTTGAAATATTTTTGAAAAACTTTTTATGATTATGAAAGTTAAGTCACATGAGATACTGATCCAGACATCCGAGCTTTTCAACAACACATTCAGAATATTAAGCAATTTGAACAATAAAACACAATATCACACAACTAGATCATAAAGCCTAAAACTTTAGCCTAAAATTTCAAATTTCACAATTTCGATATATAATATCAAAATTGGACTTTGATTATTTTGACCAAAATTTAACCAGTTGACCATTTGACTGTCGAAATTGATCAGTCAACGTGTTCAGGTTATCGAAATTGACCAGTCAACAATTTAAGTATAGAAATTTGACTAAATCGAATTTTGACCTTTTGACTGCCGAAATTTGACCAGTTATCGAAAACTGTTTTCCATGTCGAAATTTGGTCCTTGGTGTCAAAAATAGCCTTCTAATCCACACAATAGTCGTTAGAATTGTCCTTGAATGTTCCCAAACAATTTCGATCTCATAGATAATTTTGGTTCATATCAAAATTTAGTCCATATGTCAAAAAATGATCAAAAATGATCATTAGATGATTTCTATACCCATTAATCACACATCAACATTATAATAATCATCTAAGATCATAAAACAATCATCAATTTCAAAAACCTCTAATTTTGAAACCTTAATTTTTATCAAAATTAATTTCGATAACAACAACACACATGAATCATACCAAAAACACATAAAATAGATAATTCCTTACGTTTTGAAAGAAGGTTTGAATGCAATCGTTATATAAACCGAGAAAATCTCTATCAAAAACTTTTAAACCCTTCTTGTCAAAATTGCGAATTAGAAATAAAAAGAAAATGAAAATTACTTTTTCTTTTTATAGTGACCGGATTTGGGTTTTTGGTTTTGACAACTTTGGTACTTGTACCTGCTTATTGAAAATTTGGTTTCAAAAATTGTATTTTAGGTCCTTTGGTTTTTTCTATAGCTTTTTAAACCAAAATTTTCACAAATTCCCCCTTGAAGTATGATCCCTTTGCTTGGATAGACCTTTAAATGTAGATTTTTGTTATTTTCAAAGTCCGGTTAATCACAAAATTCATAACTCCCCCTCGAATAAATACTTATCTTAATAATAAATCACTGGTTTTATTTAATGTATTTATTCGAGAGATCACTATTTTAAAGACTTGTGATTTTTCAAATATGAAGTATAACAATATACGTTAATGAAATGTTTTCAAAAACACATGTTTTAGCAGTGACAACACGTTTTTCTCAGAATAACTCCTCCTCAAATCATGATCTTGTTTAAACATTCAAAGAGTTTTTGAAAAAAATCAAATCATGAATATGATATTAAGTGAGAAGACATTTGTTTAAGATAAATATCTTTTTAGATTTTTAGATTTTTATTTTTGTATTTCATTTTTATAATTTTGAAAAACATCAAGGAAATCTTTTTCTGTTTTTATATTTTTTGATTTTCTATTTTGTTTTTTATTAATTTATTTACTTGTTTGATGTATGATCTTTTTAAGAAGATGACTTTGCCAGACGTTCCAACCGTGTTGAAGTCATACATTACATACCAATTCGATGAACTAAGTACTTAAAGCATTCCTTTGGAAGAGCTTTGGTAAATAGATCAGCGAGTTGATATTGTGTCCCGACAAAGTATAATTCCACCGTTCCCCTTTCAACATGTTCCTTTATAAAATGATACCGAATGTCGATGTACTTAGTACGGGAGTGCTGAACCGGATTGCAAGAAATAGCGATAGCACTCTTTGAATCACAATACATTAGTATTTTGTTGAGTTTGTATCCATAGTCCAAAAGTTATGTTCGCGTCCAGATGACTTGTGCACGGCAAGCGGATATTGAGACATACTCAGCTTCAGCAATGGATAACGCCGTACAATCTTGCTTTTTGGAACTCTAGCTCACTAGCTTCTCACCTAGAAATTGTAAGCCTCCAGATGTACTTTTGCGATCATTATTACACCCTGCATGGTCTGCATCTGAATATTACCAAAGTACCATGTTATAAGACTGTCTCAGGTACCAAAAGTTCCGCTTAACCTCTTTGAGGTGTTTGACTATAGGTCGTGCCTGATAATGAGCACATACAAAGGTGGCAAAAGCAATATCTGGTCTACTAGCTGTGAGATGCATGAGCCCTCCGATCATGCTACAATATTTTGTCTGATCGGTAGGAGTGCCCTGTAAATCAACATCCAGTCTGGCAGTAGCCATAGGTGTGCTCATGGAGTCACATTCATCCATCTCATGTTTCTTTAAAAGCTTGATTACATATTGAGACTGACTAATAAAGATGCCACGGGGAGATTGATGAACTTGAAGCCCAAGAAAGAACTTCAATTTACCCATCATCGACATTTCAAAGTTGTTTTTCATAAGGTTTGCAAAACGTTTTGAAAAATCTGGGCTTGTAGAACCAAAAATGATGTCGTCGACATATACTTAAACAAGTAAAATGTCTCCCTCGTGAAGCCTTCTTCAACCTATAGACATGGTTTGGAAAGTCCAGATCAACAAAGTCGTCGGGTTGGCTTACATAAACTTCTTATTTTAATGGCCCGTTGAGAAATGTTGTCTTAACATCCATTTGAAAGATAGTAAAGTTTTTATGAGTAGTGTAAGCAACAAACATCCTGACTACTTCAAGACGAGCAACTGGAGCAAATGATTCTTCAAAATTGATGCCCTCTTCCTGTTTGTAACCTTTAGCCACAAGACGAGATTTATTTCGCATGACAATATTTTTGCATCCGATTTGTTCTTTTAGAGCCATTTTACTACAATGACGTTTTTTAGTAGGTCATGGAACTAATTCCCATACATCTAGCCTCTAAAATTGATGCAGCTTGTCTTGCATAGGCTCTATCCAGCTGTGATCTAATATAGCTGCTTTAATGTTCTTTGGCTTGATAGTACTTACTGTTAACGCATACATACATACATACATACTTCTAAGTCTGTATTGAGTTTACTTCTTGTCATCACTGGCTTGAAGGGGTCACCAATCACTTGATCCAAGGGATGAGCTTTTGTCCAGACATGTGTTAAAGGTTAAACAGGAGTGATTACTTGCAAATTTGACGGATCTTCAGCGGTTGAAGATGACTCGGCTTCCTCAAACATTAGAGTATGATATGGAGAGAGCAATGTGTTTCCATCAAGATTTTCATAATCTTCTTCTTGAATGAATTCATCAGCTTCAGCATTTGAGTTTGGAGAAATTTATTCTTCAGAAGAGGATACCAAGGGAGGATCTTCATTGTCACGAAGGTGTGTCTTGATTATTAGGAGTTGTTTGCGCAGTGGAATTGATGGACACTTCGGGAGATCTCTTCTCAAAGTATTCCTTGTACATTAGACCGAACAAATTGTCCAAATCTTCTTTTGATGGAATAGAAGTATCTTCTGCTGATGAATCAGTATCTTGAAAGCAATTAGTTCCAGGTTCTAAATAGTTATGTTTAGAAGCCATAGCTGTAAGTTCATCAAACTTAACATGGATAGTTTCCATAATATGTCTTGTTCTGCAATTATAAATCTGAAACCTTTGTATGACTTCGAATAACCAATAAAGATTCCTATGTCTGCTTTAAGTTTCATTTTTCCAAGGACTTCTCTATTATTTGTTGGATAACAAAGAGATCTGAACACATGAAAGTAATCCACATTTGGTTTTCTACCACGAAGAAGTTCATACGGATTTTTGTTGTACCTTGTATGAATCAACGAATGGTTTTGAGTGAAGCAAGCGGTTGAGATGGCTTCGGCCCAAATAAATTGTGGTGATTTGGAAAATAAAAGCATTGTACAAGCCGTCTTCACTAGAGTATGATTTCGTCTTTGGACTACACCATTTTGTTGAGGCATTCTTGCAGTTTAAAATTGTTGCATAATGCCTAACTTTTCATAATGAGCCTAAAGAATTGCATTTTTAAACTCAGTTCCATTGTCAGTTTGAACTTTTTGAATTTTAACGTTGAAATTCAATTGAACTTGAGCAATGAACTTCTTGATTATTTCAAGCATTGGAGGCCGAGTTTCAGAACTGGCATCGACAAGTGATTGTTGATGTGCACTTGAAGTTGACATATTTTGTGACTCAATAACTGGATCGTTGTAGACGAAAAAGAGTTCTACTTGTGACTAAAGTTGAATTAACTACGGTTAAGAACAATGGTGTTTATGATTATGCCTTGGCTTGTTGTCAAAATTTGTTCCCAAAGTATCAAAATTTCACACTTATCAATAATACACCGTTTCACAATGCCTCGGTATCGAATTTCCCACATCTCGTATCGAAATTCAACACTAACGAAAATCAGATGTTATCGAAATTAACAATTTTGATAAAAAACGGTTAGATTTTCAAAATGACAAAATTTTGATAAGGACCACTTGTGAATAACCAATTCTGAGCAAATTTCGATCAGTAGCCTATATTCTAATAAATTTTGATAAAGAGCGTGTTGTTTGTCTAAATAGTAGTATTCGATATCGGTCAGACAATGTAAGATCTCGATCAACACTTTCTCGGACAAGATAGATATCGGACAACACTTCAGTCTAAATTTCAATAACATAAATGTTGTTCCTATCAATTTTCAATATTCTCCTAAATTTTGATATTCACTTTTTCAAGAGAATTTCCAATAAAATTTGAAGTATCAATACGATGAAACCATAAAGATATCAAATTTGTTTTAAGATTTTTCCAAAAAAGAACGTCACAATTTTGATAAAACCGAAAAGTGAGGTTTTTGCCAAGTTGAATTCGAAAATGAATCACTATTTCGATAAAACCAAAAAAGTAATCAATTTCGACTCAAAAGCTGTTTATCCTTTGTCGAAAAATGAAATTTCTTCTACAACATAATTTTGATAAAACCGAAATTATGTAAAGTACCTATTTTATCAAAACCAATGAAACCGAAGATGATAAACCTAAAGTAATATCTAAATCTAGAATCCTATAGTATCTCCCAATCCAATGAAACCGAATATGAAGTACTAATCTATTACAACTTAAAATAACAATCGAAAATGAAAAAAAATCCTATCACACAAATTTCGATAGAACCAAAAAGTGTGTATCTATTACAACTCGATCAAAAACAGTGTAAAACAAGTAAAATGACTATCGAAATTGTCTAAAAATCAATATCAACTTTCTTCTTCATCGTATAATATGTCAAAAATAAGTAGAAGTCAAGATTTGATACCGAAAATCCACAAAATGCTCGCGTTTACTCACTTCTTCATCATATGATGCGTCGAAAATGTTTTGAAGCCAAAATTTGATGTCGAAAATCCACAAACCAATCGAAATTGCTCACGTCATCACGAAAAACACAGTGAAAATCACAAAGTAGATCACTCTTAAACTCTAATGGCATATGATACCACTTGTTAGGTCGAATGAATATTGAATCACATACCAGAAGTCGGTTAAGTTTGAGAGAGGAAGACAAGTTTTTATAATTTTCAATTTTTATAACAAAGAGGAAAATAGAAAGGGGAAGGAAAGTGAATACAAGTCTTAACCTTCCCATGAGATGAGAAGGGGTATTTATATGAGGATTAGCATCCTTCCTTTATTTCTAACTAATTGCTAATTAGTCCCTACACTTTGATATGTAAGATATTTTTCACTTAAAGCTTACATATCCTTATTACAATACTACCTATTACTTATAAAATAAAGTCAAAATACTAATATAATAAATAAACCACTAAAACATCATAATCGATACTTTTACAATCCTAACAACTATCAAGGATTTATTTGTTCGGCACCGCATTCTTCACAAATTTGTTTATATTTGTATGCCAGACCTTAACCTTCAACCATTCCTTGAATGAATAATACCGAGGTCTAGGTTTATTATGGTGTTCCTGTGAAGAATTTAGGAAATAGGATTTTATGCTCAACATTGAATTCTCCATGTTATCCGGATTAGTGGTCCTTTTAGGAGCTATGGTGTAGTCCCCTAGGTATGGTAACAAGGTGCTCCCATAATTTTGATGTTTTTTATTCTTAGCAAACCATTCGTTATATCTCATTGCCCTGGTTGTGTCATCTATTTTGTGTTCCTACACCTTATCAGTAGAAAATCAGAAAACAACATTTCTCTTCCCCTGATGTCTCTTCTTTTGTTATCATGATGGCAGTACCATTACTTTAGGGCTCCTCATTCATCTAGTTCGTAGATTGTATCCCCACCATCACATTAGTTTAAACTTAGGTAACAAGTAGGCCACAACTTAAATGTGCTATCACTTAGCTCCTGAATTAGTTTATGATAATATAATCTTAAAGCTGTTGTTCCAGGTTCAGCCATCTTTGTCTTTCCTTTTCGTCCTCCGAATTGTCCTTGTGCATTATCATTAACAATGGTATCTTTATTGTTTTGATAAGTTTCGTACAAGTGGTTATATTTTTTGAATTCTAAGCACAAGTGGGAATCATATGAGAACATATCTTCACTTTTCTAAAGGGTTAAATGATTCCTCCTCTTGGACAGAATTGGCCATGTAAACCTTCTCGATAGGAACGGTAGGGTGATGGATATTTTCATTTGTGTCGAACATAATCCTATCTTCCCATTCCTATGGAAATTTCCCCCCGAAAAACATTAATTCGTTCATGAATAGTGGCTAAGAAGGGTCTACCTAATATCATAGTTTCATTAGGATCTCCTAACATATCTATAATCATAAATTCAGTTAGGAACACGAACTTATGAATCTTAACAAGAAAATTTTCCACTATTCCCATATGTGCCTTTTTTGACATATTTGCTATTTCAACTAACATACTAGTTTCTTTTAGACTATTTAGTTTTAAACACTTAAACATTGAGTGTGCAATGATATTTACACTAGCACCTAAATCTGCCATTGCATATACATTCAAACTACTAATAGTGCAGGGAAGAGTGAAACTTCCTGGACTTAATTCTTTCGGAGGTATCTGGCATGGAAAGACTCATAATTTCCCTTCATCCATTTTCTTATAAACCTACATAGTATCATCAGAAATAAAAGATACTCTATGGAGTTTGTTAGTTCCATTAGAAGAGGTCTCATCTCTTGGTGCTTCATTGTCTGCAAAAATCGCCTTGAACTACCTAATTGATGAATTGGGTACTTCATTAGCATCTTTTGCTTGATAATCCTTTGTCAACTGCTCAACCTGTGTCTCCAAATTCTTTAGTGAGGCATTTTGGTTTCTTATGTTCGTGTTTGTGCTTTCTTAAATCTTCTTTATCTAATCTTCCATGTCGGCTCTTCTCCGTGTTGACTCCTTGAGGTGCTTGTTCATTAGTTCCTTGAGGTTTGGTCTCTTTTCATCGAAAGGTGGGCAATTATCAAACACGTGTATAGTATCTCGGCGGACCTACATGATATATAACACCATTCCTGCTATTATTTGGAAAAGATCATCTAAACTCGCCATACTTGACTTCTTCAACGCTCTTTACATCTTCATGTAGTGGACATTCCTTGTCAAGATAAGCTCATCCACAAGTTTTGCATCCTACTTGCATAGCATGCATATTCTCCTTAAGCTTCTTCATATCATACCCAAGGCTATCTAATTTATTCGCGATTGCTGCAATTCTATCCGAGCTACCATTACTTACCTTCCTACTGTTTGACCAGTCATGCCATTTTTGTGAATGGTCAGCCATAGTTTGGATTGCTTCCAATGTCTGGTCAGGTGTCTTATTAGGTATTAGTCCTTAGTAATCTAGTAATTGGCGAGTCATGGTGTCCAACCATTTATAGAAGATGTTAACCTTCTGGTGGATGTTCAGATCGTATGTTAGACACTTATATGGGAGGTCATTGTACCTTTCCCATGCTTGGTATAGTGTCTCATCGCTTTCTTGTTTATAGTTATAGATCTCCTCGGGTTGTTTTACTGTTTTAGATGGTGGACAATACCTTTGAATGAAAGTATGCTTAAGCTAATCCTAAGTGTTGATTGTTCCTGGAGGTAGTCTTTCTACCCATCTCTTCGTAGCTCCAGTAAGTGTGATAGGGAATACGCACAACATGACTGCGTCATGTGTGAATCTTGGAATATTGAAGAGACTGGCGATGTCTAGAATTCATTCAACATGCTTATGAGCATCATTATTTTTGTTTCCTGAGAAGGTGTCTTCTCTTAATTCCCTCATGAATTGACTCTTGATTTCGAAGTTGAAATTGCCTCTTATTTTGGGTTTAACCATGCCCGGTGCCTGGTTTCCATGAGTCAATGCCAAGTACTGCTCCATTGTGAGTGTGTTGATGTCAACGTCACCCATCTTGCTTCCTAAAATTAAGAACAAATGAATTTTAGTTCTCAAAACTAAGCAAATAAATACAGGAACTCAAATTGTAAACTAATTTCAGCTCTCTAGCAGCGACGCCAAAAACTTGATGCGTATAATTGTTTAATTAAATTTCAAGTTTTAAATTTATAAAACTCGACTACCTATAGTCTACAAAGCACTAACGGGCAGAGAACCCGATCATGTATAGTGTAGGATTGGCAAATCCAAGGTCGTCCCAAGAGCTAAGTGTTTTTAGTTACTAATTTGAATTTGTCACAAGTTTAATAATAGGTTGAATTAATTTTGAAAGTAAATGAAATGCGAAATTAAAATATAAAGATTAATCAAAGAGAAAAATGTGTTAGCCTAGTTATTCTTTTGTTATAGTTGAAATGGCGTTTCCTAGTGCAATGTCTATGTTACTATTTATTATAGTGGTTCTAATATTAACATGTCCAACTTGACATTGAAACCTGTCCTATATATATCTTACGATCCCAATCTCCTATATATTATGGAAGTTGGGTATCAAGGATATAGTGATTAACCCCTAACTATCCTAAAGACATGTCTAATGCTGATAATCCCACTTCTCAGATATAAAATCCTCCATGAAGAGTTTCTCAAACTTTATAAGTGTCTAACTTACTATAGGCGAAGGTTTGGGCAATCCCTACACCAAGGACAGTTGTAAACCTATCCCTAGTACCATGTTAACCCTTAATTCAACAAGTAAGTCTAATATAAAGCTTAATAGGATCTACACCCTTCAACACTACCAAAATTTAGGGATCATGCAACAAGAAATAAGGATATCTATAAAAACGATAATTTAACAAGAAACAATCATCAAACTATAACAGTATCATAACAAGGCTAGCATTTAAGGTGCTTAGCCATTCATACTACAGATAACATAATAAATGATGAGGAAATTCTTGAATTGAGTAAACATTATGATCTTACACACTGAGTGATGAATGTTTAATACAACTAATGAATTAAAGAGAGATTTATCCCTTGGACTGATGAATATGGCCAAATTCTTTCCCCTATAGAAGCCCTAGATAATCTCTGAGAACTCACCCCTGTTGAATGATACAAATGTGCAGTATTTAGGCATCTATTTATACTTTTCAAACCAACTACAACGTAGTTGTAAGTGTGGAACTACGATGTAGTTTTGTGACTCAGTTTTTCCTTTTTATATCTATTTTTAACTACGACGTAGTTATAAGGATAAATTATGTCGTAGTTGTTCCTAAACACGTAACCTTGATGACTCATGATTAACTATGACGTAGCTAAAGAGATGGGCTACGCCATAGTTCCTTTTATGCCATAGTCCATCTTTGAACTACGCGTAGTTAAAATGGGGCAACTACGCTGTAGTTTTCTCCGGGAGTCCTTACTTTGTGTATCTTGTACATTCATCGATCCATTTCCTGTGTCTTTCTGCTCCAAGGCTCATAATTTCCTACAAATGAAATATAAAGCAATTAAGTAAACATTTCACTCAGAATCATAACAGTTATAAGCATTTCAATAAGAATTTTGATACATAAAAGTATAAACTATTTGACGTCATCAGTGTCCCATGCACTTTTAATGTTAAAAAAAACTCTGATTCACTTTGACCAAAACAACCCATATGCATTAGTCGTGCCAATTTAAGTTAAGCTTATTAAGCCTATTTTTAGTTTAGAAAATATAAAAACATCAAGTAAAAATAAAGATTGTTTATATATTAAAGATATAAGCAAAACGGTACTCAAAGCGGGAATACACTGAGTAAGTCCTCAGTTCCAGGAAAGGTACCTTCATTTTTGTTCGGGGAAAAATCGATACCATCCAAATGGTGCCGGTTTGACACAGTACCACTCCGCTTTAATCTTTATATTTAAAAATAAATCATTATTGTTGTTGTTATATTAAATTAATCATTGTATCTAAAACTTCATATATGCATGAGATTTTAAATATTTAAATAAAAACATGGCTTACTACGTGATTATATATATATATATATATATATATATATATATATATATATATATATATGGGTGGGGTTATAATAAAAAGGATGTTATAATAAAAAGGGTAGGAAGAGATCCTAGCCATTAGATCAGATCAGATGAGATTAAAAGTGGCGGTGGCATACTTGTAAATAAGCAAAACTTCAGTGGCAAATCTATAAAATTACACACATACATATACGAGTCTTCTCTTTCTCTGAATCACATCTTGATCTTACACTCTCTCTCTAAAATTTCACACTTTATCTCTCTAAAATTTCACACACATCTACATCATATTTCTCTCTAATCGAACCACTACACCTTTATCTCATCATAATCAAATCGTTAATATATTTTACCACATCTTAAACCTTCAAATCACAATCAAATTGCTACAACTCAGATCCATCACATCATAAACGTCCTCGTAAGTTATTTTTGAACCTTAATTTTGTTTTTGCTTTTTTTGTTGGTTTTGGTTTGCTAAAATCTTGTTTTTTTATCAATTTAAATTCATTTGTTTGAATATGATAAAGAAGACTTTCAAATATGTTAAAGCGCAGCTGTATGTATGAGACCAGACTTTGGGTATGTTTTCTTCTAAACTTCTAACAAAATGCGTCTAGAAAAAAATAGATATAAAAAGAGGTGATTGAGGAAAGTGCCTACAATCTAGTATTGAAAAATGTCCCTCAACTAAAATTTAATAAAACTATCATGCGTTATTTTGCGAATGCTGATTATGTTGTAATCATATACGAAGCAGGTAGGTTATATTTTTTTAACTGTGATGTAGTAGGTAATTTATGTTTGTATGTTTGGTTATTTTAACTGTGAAGTGGTATAATAATGACTGTAATGCAGTATGTTTATAAGTTTATGTGATATTATAGTAATTATACAGTAGGTTTATAGGTTATTCATAAAGATTAATTTAGTCTAAAATGTGGTAGAGTAATCCTTGTGATGTGGTAGAGTAATGCTTGTAATGCAGTAGGTTTCTGCGGTAAGTTCATGAGAAGTCTATGACATTTAGTCTAAAAATCGTGCGCTTGCATTTTTTAGAAATCGATTGTGTTTATATGCTCTTGTTTGTCATGTAGTATTATAATGCATGTAGTGCATTAGGTTTCTAATGTTGTTCATAGAGATGATTTAGTTTAAAATGTGTCTTGACATTTTTTTTAAAATTAGATGCATTTGTATGCACATGTTTCTCATGTTGTAGAACAATTCCTGTATTGCAGTAGGTTTCTGAAGTTATTCATAGAGGTGATTTAGTCTAAATTATGGCTTGACATTTTTATATAGAAAATTTCATCTGTGATGTGGTATAATACTGACTGTAATGCAATCTGTTTATACGGTTGTTCATAGAAATTATTTCGTCTATGAGATGGTATAATAATGATTGTAATGCAGTAGGTTTTGTCTGTGATGTTGTGTAATAATGACTGTAATGCAGTAGGTTTATAAGTTTATGTGATATTATAGTAATGATGCAGTAGGTTTCGTTTGTGACGTGGTATAATAATGACTATAATGCAGTAGGTTTATAAGTTTATGCGATATTATTATAATGATGCAATAGGTTTCTAAGGTCGTTCATAGAGATTATTTTAGTCTAAAATGTGGTAGAGTAATCCTTGTGATGTGGTAGAGTAATGCATGTAATGCAGTAGGTTTCTTCGGATGTTTATAGAAGTGATTTAGTCAAAAATGTAGCTTGCTGTTTTTCAGAAATTGATTGTGTTTGTATGCTCTTGTCTGTCATGTGGTATAATAATGCATGTAAATGCCAGTAGTTTTCCTAGATGTTGATTCATTATATGATTTAGTCTAAAATGTGGCTTGACGTTTTTTTCTAAAATCAGTTGTGCTTGTATGAACATGTCTGTCATGTTGAAGAATAATTCCTGTAATGTAGTAGGTTTCTGAAGTTGTTCATAGAGGTGATTTAGTCTAAATTATGGCTTGATGTTTTATATAGATAATTTCGTATGTGATGTGGTATTTTACTGACTGTAATGCAGTAGGTTTATAAGGTTGTTCATAGATATTATTTTGTCTGTGATGTGGTAATAAATAACTGTAATGCAGTAGGTTTTGTTTGTGATGTGGTATAATAATGATTGTAATTCAATAGGTTTATAAGTTTATGTGATATTTTAGTAATGATGCAGTAGGTTTCTAAGTTTTGTTCATACAGGTGATTTAGTTTAAATTATGGCTTGACATTTTTATATAGATAATTTCATCTGTTATGTGGTATAATAATGATTGTAATGCAATAGGTTTATAAGGTTGTTCATAGAGATTATTTTGTCTGTGATGTGGTATAATAATGACTGTAATGCTGCAGGTTTATAAGTTTATGTGATATTATAGTAATGTTGCAGTAGGTTTCGTCTGTGATGTGGTATAATAATGACTGTAATGCAGTAGGTTTATAAGTTTATGTGATATTATAGTAATGATGCAGTAGGTTTTAAGGTTGTTCATAGAGATTATTTTAGTCTAAAATGCGGTAGAGTAATCCTTGTGATGTGGTAGAGTAATGCTTGTAATGCAGTAGGTTTCTTCGGATGTTCATAGAAGTGATTTAGTCTAAAATGTGGCTTCTGTTTTATCAGAAATCGATTGTGTTTGTATGCTCTTGTATGTCATGTGGTATAATAATGCATGTAATGCAGTATGTTTCTAATGTTGTTCATAGAGATGATTTAGTCTAAAATATGGCTTGACATTTTTTTCTAAAATCAGTTGTGTTTGTATGCACATGTCTGTCATGTTGTAGAATAATTCATGTGATGTAGTATGTTTTTAAAGTTGTTCATAAAGGTGATTTAGTCTAAATTATGGCTTGATGTTTTTATATAGATAATTTCGTATGTGATGTGGTATTTTACTGACTGTAATGCAGTAGGTTTATAAGGTTGTTCATAGAGATTATTTCGTCTGTGATGTGGTATAATAATAGATGTAATGCAGTAGGTTTTGTCTTTGATGTGGTATAATAATGATTGTAATGCAGTAGGTTTATAAGTTTATGTGATATTATGGTAATGATTCAGTAGGTTTCTAAGGTTTGCTCATAGAGGTGATTTAGGCTAAATTATGGCTTGACGTTTTAATATAGATAATTTTGTATGTGATGTGGTATAATAATGATTGTGATGCAATAGGTGTATAAGGTTGTTCATAGAGATTATTTCGTCTGTGATGTGGTATAATAAGGACTGTAATGCAGTAGGTTTATAAATTTATGTGATATTATAGTAATGATGCAGTAGGTTTCGTCTGTGATGTGGTATAATAATGATTGTAATGCAGTAGGTTTTTAAGTTTATGTGATATTATAGTAATGATGCAGTAGGTTTTAAGGTTGTTCATAAAGATTATTTTAGTCTAAAATGCGGTAGAGTAATCCTTGTGATGTGGTAGAGTAATGCATGTAATGCAGTAGGTTTCTTCGGATGTTCATGGAAGTGATTTAGTTTAAAATGTGGCTTGCTGTTTTTTTTAAGAAATCGATTGTGTTTGTATGCTCTTGTCTGTCATGTGGTATAATAATGCATGTAATGCAATAGGTTTATAATGTTGTTCATATAGATGTTTTAGTCTAAAATGTGGCTTGACGTTTTTTTCCAAAATTAGTTGTGTTTGTATGCACATGTCTGTCATGTTGTAGAATAATTCCTGTAATGTAGTATGTTTCTGAAGTTGTTCATAGAGGTGATTTTGTCTAAATTATGGCTTGAGGTTTTTATATAGATAATTTCGTATGTGATGTGGTATTTTACTGACTGTAATGCAGTAGGTTTATAAGGTTGTTCATAGAGATTATTTCGTCTGTGATGTGGTATAATAATAACTGTAATGCAGTAGGTTTTGTCGATGATGTGGTATAATAATGATTGTAATGCAATAGGTTTATAAGTTTATGTGATATTATAGTAATGATGCAGTAGGTTTCTAAGGTATGTTCATAGAGGTGATTTAGTCTAAATTATGGCTTGACGTTTTTATATATATAATTTCGTCTGTGATGTGGTATAATAATGATTGTGACGCAGTAGGTTTATAAGGTTCATAGAGATTATTTCGTCTGTGATGTGGTATAATAATGACTGTAATGCAATAGGTTTCGTCAGTGATGTGATATAATAATGACTGTAATGCAGTAGGTTTATAACTTTATGTGATATTATAGTAATGATGCAGTAGCTTTCGTCTATGATGTGGTATAATAATGACTGTAATGCAGTAGGTTTATAAGTTTATGTGATATTATAGTAATGGTGAAGTAGGTTTCTAAGGTTGTTTTTAGAGATTTTTTTGCGGCATATGGAAACTTACAAGGGTTGTGGTATTTTTTAGGAAGAGTTATAGAAAGAAGGCTCAAGTCAAAGAGGATAAATCCATCTGTTGTGAGCAAAGTACACGTCAAAGATGATTCTTAAAAGGCTAAATTCTTGGCAGGCGCAAAGGCATATAACAAGCTGCAAACAGTAGATTCCAATCCTCAAACTCTAAATGATACACTCAAATTAAAAGAAAGAATGGTTCCAAGGATTATAGAACGCGTAACAAGGATTCTCGGATGATACTTGTGGATAATTATAAAATCATGTTTTATTACTACTGAATTACTTTTGAAAGTGGGATGTACATAAAAACTTAAGCTTGCATCACACAGTTATGTTTCACGGATTAATGAAATTTATAATTGTAACATTGTGATGCAGTAGAGTAACACAGTGATGCAGTAAATTAAAATTGTGATTCAGTAGTATGATAACACTGTGATGTTTTAGTATGATGACATTCTGATGCAGATGCGCTAGAACAAATATTTTTTTTACAAAGGTAAAATGGATTAAATCAATTGAAAGTATTTACAAGGAAAAGACCAAGATAAGAACCAATTAGGACAATTCCCTAAAAAGATCACAACTTGTCTAGAAACAAAAATCAAGACATGGACAATCCCATTCCAATACAACTTGCTGCTAATGACTACAATAACTAATACCAAATAAAAACTAATACCCCAACTATTAATAAAAAGTACTGAGATTTTATACTCGGTGAAGTCAATTATTAGTAAGAAAATTCCAAATAGACTAGTCATGTCCCAACAACTCCAAATATCCTTCATTTCACCTCAATAAATCTGATGAACATCCTAAGAAAAATGGTACCATCATGACCTTAGTGAAAGCACCAATATAACCAACAACACAAACTAGAACATTTGCATATGCAGAATCATAAGCATATTTACAGGTCATCTTCAGACTAAATTACAAGTCATCTAGTATAGATAGACTCCAAAGTAAACCTGCACAGAAACAAACGTTAGTGAGAAACCCAATACAAATTCTACTGCATTAAAATATTATATTCAACAACATTATTGTTTATTTCTATTGCATTACTGTTATATTATATTGAATTTCAGTTATATGTAGAATATAAGACTGCAATGCAGTAGGATATAATTGTAATGCAGTAGAATATAACTATAATGTAGTAGAATGAAAGACTGTAATGTAGTAGAATATAAAATAACAATGATGTACTAGGAAATAATACCTTAAATGTTTTTGAGTTAAATGATTGATTTCCATATAGGCCATCTTGAATTTTAACCACATCACACACATAATAAGCCACACAAAACCATTTTTGGAAAACCGGCACGTCACATTTAGCCTAAATCATCTCTATGAACAAGAAGTTACACCCTACTGTATTACAGTTCAAATTCAACCACATCAAACACATAAAACACACTACAAGTATCCTAATTGAACTTATTTGCCACAAAACATAACCTACTGCATCACTGCATTACACTAGCTGCATCATACATTTAGACACACACACAAGCATCCACGCATACATACACATTTTCAAATAGTCTACTTTTAACCTACAACATCATTATACAAGAAAACTAAAAACATATTGCATCACAGTTCAACATCAAGTGCATCTCACAAACATCTAAGAACATTCATACATTTAAGTATTATATTCTGCTGCATTACATTCTACTGCATTACAATATCATATTCTGCATTTTAGTTATTTAATATTCTACTGCATTTCAGTATAATATTCTGCTGCATTACAGTTATTATAAACTATGTTGTGGTAAGAAATTAATAAAACACACACAACTATAATAATAAAAATATATAAATAAAAATGTACTAATAACTGATCGAGTTAACGAAACAATAACATAAGCAACAAAAACACCGAATTGAATTTGAGTATTTGTTAGCCTTAATTTATCATGAATATAACATGCATAAACATCATATTATAGTCAGTTGAAAACGGTAACACTAAACAAAAACCTACTGGATTTCAGTGCGAATTCTAGTGCATCACACATACAACCAAGCAAACAATCGCATTTACGCACATAAAACAACCTATGCTTATCCTACTTCATCCTTACACGTGACAACTCAATATCTACTGCATCTCGGTTCAAATCCATCGTACATACAACCGAGCATATTAACACACTTACACACATAACTGATGCATCACATTTCGAAACTAGTACATCACATTTCGAAACTAGTGCATCACAGTTATAGCACTCTACATTTCTATAACTCATACTTTCAAAAACTTT
Organism: Tanacetum coccineum; assembly: GCA_026074375.1. Lineage (NCBI taxonomy): Eukaryota > Viridiplantae > Streptophyta > Magnoliopsida > Asterales > Asteraceae > Tanacetum > Tanacetum coccineum. The sequence continues at coordinate 7,423 of BQNB010077250.1, read as the reverse complement.
TGACCCACCTATATGATCCTTACACTTAGAATACATCGTAACAAGTGATGTCGCCATATATATATCACTTTCAACACCAATCTTAACACGATCCTTACTGCATCACAGTGTAAAATCACTGCATCACATATATAAAAAATCACATAGACATTTTAACAAACACTTTGTGTGCACCTTTCCTAGAAACAATCTTAATCTAATTTTTCTTGATTTTGTTTCAAGTTAAGAAAAGAACATGATAGATTCTGATTCAAACTCCTAATATAAATAATTAGATCAACATAAAGTAAAAAAAAAGTAAATTAAAAAAAACAAAAAAAACAAAAAATTAAGATCTTACTATCATTGTTATTGATGTTGAACTAGTTGTTGATGATGAAAACTCATTATTAATTGATGACGAACATTCGTAATTTGATGATGATGAACGATCAATCAGCGTAACAAAAATCGAGATCAACAGTATTGAGCGAATCGGTGGTGAATGGTAGAGATACGGTTGTGGAGACGGTGGAGAGATGGTGGAGAGACAAAGGAGGATGGATCCCTAATGTATCGAGAGAGAAGACAATAGGTCAAGAGAAAAGTGAACAGATTAGTAAAAAGACTAAATATAATCCTAGTTGTGAATTGACTACTATACCCCTAACTGTATAAAATTTAGGGTGGGACTATTTGGGACACGTGGCGGGCTGAGATTCCATCTTATCATTTTTATTATAAAATCTTTTTTATTTTACCCCAACCCTATATATATATATATATATATATATATGTTTGTATGTGTGTATATATATATATGTATGTGTGTATATATATATATATATATGTAATATGTGTGTATATATATAAATATGATAACCTTTGCTGTTTTTGTGTTCTGAATATTTCAATTATAGTCCTTTGACTATTTGACTTTAGTCAGTTTATTCAGATTTTCTACTGGTATGTGTTAAATCACATACCTTTTCTATTATAAAAACAAGCCCAAATAACCAAAAACGTATGAAAAATACGATGAATATGCTTGTTTTTTGTGTTTGTGTATGTGCATGTAACGGATATCAAGAAAAGGACAAAATAAAGATAAAACTGGACAAAACCGGGCATGGGATCGGAAAGAGCGTGAAAATACCAAAGCCAAAGGCGTGCCCATCTTCTATGGACCAACCAGGGCCCACTTAATGGGTCGGGTCAGATTTATACTATATCTATCTTAAACCCTTTTATTAAACAAAGTCCAAAACACCAAATCCAATCCATAAATCCTATATTAAAACGAGTCTAATCTTTTATAAACAAGGGGTCAGCACACGGGTCAAAATGTTGTTACTGTACATCTTCTCTACTTCCCTCCATTTTTACACACGATTCATACAGGGTAATTTCATCATTCACCCACGCCCATTGTTTCTAGAAACCTTATCCCTAACACCTCTAACACCCTCATTAGCCACGCTGGCAATCCCACATCACCCCATTGGTCAATTAGACATAGAAATAGATCTAACGGCTCAAATGATGAGGTCTATGAGGCGGTTTGATTAAAGGGCCAAGATTAGGGATTGAGGAGCATCCTAGAGGCTAGAAGGTTCTCCTCACTCCTATAAAGGGAGGGCATCATACACAGAAATGATGATCTAGAGTAGGAATTAGCTTAATTAGTATTATTAGCTTATTGTAGTCGTTTTTAGCTTAATGTCTTAAATTTGATGTATTTTCCTTTATAAAAGTTTGTAATTCACTTGTTTATCAATAAAATTTCAGTTAATGTTTATTTCATGTTTTTTTTACTTATTGCACTTTTGATTTAATTAAGCTCATTTATAATCTAATAAGCTCTTAATAAGCTCTTAATAACTACTAAGCTAGAATATACTCAGTTAAGCCTCAAAAGCTTAACTGAGTTTGGAGTCTCACTTAAATCTCCCCTAAATTACCTCAGCTTATAAAATGGATGATAAGCCAATTAAGGAAGGGCTTATAGACCTCACCAGCTTACCGATCTTGTAGATCTAGCTTATTAAAGCTTAATTGATCCCTGTTTAGCTGGGACAAAGGTACTTGTCATTTTCACTTTACTTTAGCTTATTTTTCTGTTTTTGCTTATTACTGCTTATAACTGCTTATTCTCTGTTTCTATTTGCTTAAATATGCTTATTATTGTTGTTTGTTGCTTATTGTGTTCAGTTGTTAGTTTAGATCTCATTTTATAAGTTTTTGATATAAATTAATTGAAAATCCAAAAATATTAGCATAATCTTATAGCTTATTGTTACAGCTTATTTGATAGTTGAAATTTGCTTATTAGATCTTATATAAGCTAATTAGTATCTGGTATTTGAAGTTTAAGCTTTAGATCTAAGTTTTAAAAGCTAAAAATGGTTTTAAGCTTACTAAAGGAGTGTTTGGCATATGGCAGCACTAACTTGAGTTAGTGTTGTCAACATCCTTTTGGTCCTTTAGATCAAGTTTAAGCATCATTTTTTAGTTTTTAAGGTAAAATTTTAAGGTTTGTGGTTAGCTAAAATAGTTTTTCATAAGATTTTGAATAGGATTTGAGAATCTGTAAACCTAAGTCACAGATTCATTGCTTATAGAGCTGGATCTTTGATAAGTTGTGTGTTGATGTTAGTTTAGTATTCAAATTACTTCCAAAAGCAGTAGTAGTGATAGTAAGTGTGCAAGTGTTGTTTGCACTTTTGGTGAAAACTGTCAAACACATCAGCATTGCATCCGATTGGTTAACGGATTTTTTTAGCCATTTTCATTCTCAAAATTTAGTTAGCTTAAGTTTTAGCTTTTGTAATTTGGTGCACAATTAGTTCATAGGTCATAATTAATAAGTTAGGGCTTATTTTAGGTTTAATAGCTTATTTACATATCTGTTTTTAGGCCTGCAAATTAGACTTTAATGTTTTGATAAAAATTTGAAAAGCCAAAAATAGTGTAAACAGTCTGAACTAGCTTTTTCTTTTAGCCTTTTCTTAGCTTATTTGATTTTCAAAATACTTTTTAATTGCTGATTTAGATAATTTGAAGTATAAGCTTTAAGGTTTTATAAGTCACTAAGTCATAAGGTTCTGTTTAAGGGCTTAAAAATAAGCTCAAAAGTACCTTCTTGGTCTGCCTGTTAACTAGTTTTTAGCTTATAAGCTTATCTGTTAGTTTGAGCTTATGGCTTATTAGGTTGGCTTAATTTGGATTTGTCATTGCTTATTAAGTTGGCTTTAAGCATTTAAAAGCTTATTTGGCTAGAAGCTTTAGCTTATTAAAGCTTTTAGCTAAAACAGTTTAGCTTCTAAGCTTCATAAGTTTAAAAGACAAACTGTGGCTTTTAAAAGCTTATTACAAGCTTAATTTTAAGTTTTGAAATTTTTGCTTTTATAAAAGTTGGTTTTTAAGCTTATTGAAAGATTTTGCAAAAAGAAATTTCGAAAAAATAAAAACATATAAGGGTATAGGGAAGCCAAGGGTGAGCAAGACTCGAACCCCTGACCTCGACCTTAACCCTTATACGTTTTTAGCACTCACCCACAAACCACTGCGCCCTTGGGACTTTTTCATTTAGAGGTTGTTTAGTTTAATTTTTATAGTAACTTTAGGATTAGCTTATTCGATCTTAATTGCTCATTTGCTGCTTATTCTTTAAGCCTCTTTGCCTGTTTTTATTTTTCTTACATTCTTCATAGTCTAAAGTACTTTTTATAATTTTTCTAGAATTTTTAGGAATAGTTTAGTATTTTTAATTAATTTTCTAGATTAAAATCGTTTTTAATTCATAATAAATAAAATCAAAATCAAAAAAAATATAACTCTTTTTTTGAAAATTAATTTTAGTCATTTAGGATTTGTCGCGTTTTAGAATTCCCGTTAATGTTTTTACTTTAAATCTTTAATTGTCTTATTTGTTTGCTTGCCTTTAGTTGCTTTTGTGTTTAGTTTTTAGAAGTAGAATCAAAATTCAAAATATTTGATATTCAAGCATCAAACAAGATACCTTCGTGGATTTCAAATTCATCTCTCGTCGGGATACGACATCCGGGAGATAAAATATTGTTTGTCCTCAAGCAATTTTCTTATCAAACGGGATACTTACTATACTATAATTAGTTTGAGATATTTAGGATATATATTTAATTATATATAGACTATTTGGATCAAATCAATTTTGTGGCGCCGTTGCCGGGATCGAACCCGGGTCACCCGCGTGACAGGCGGGAATACTTACCAAAAAAAAATACAAAAATATTTTGCTTTCAATTTATTTTATAAAATACCAAAAAAAAATAAAAATTAAAAAACTTAAAAATAACCGTTGTGTCACTTGTGAAAACGACTCACCTTTAGATTTACAAACTTTAAGAGAGGTTTAAGGAGGGTCGATCCAACGAACTTCGACCCAAAAGGAGAAGGTTTTTAAAACGCTTCGCGCTTACCCACTCCTCTGCTTCTTTGTGCGTTTTCTAGAGAGCTACCATGCACAATTGACTTTTGGTTACCCAAAATATTTTCTCTTGTTTAAAATACATAAAAATTCAAATATATATATATATATATATATAAGGCCCGTTTGGTGGTCTATATTGTCGACAATGTACTTGTGAGTGGTGTAGAAGAAATTATACGGATGAAGTTTGTGCTTTATGCTGTTATGAAGTTGAAAAATCATTCGTTAATGATTCAAATTCAAATTCTTTCATTGATTCTCCAAATATTTTCTACCCACCTTCACAACCCCAAACATCTTCGTTAGACCAATGGCGTTGTTGTCAGTGTAAAGATCCATTAGAAAAAGGTGAACGTTGTAAACGGTGTTCTTGCAAATGGTGTAGATCTGGTCTTAGTGAAGGATTTTGCCTCATTTGCACTTCAAATAATAAAAATTCATCCATTGGTGATCCGAGTCCAAATTATTTCAATGAATCTCAAAATCTTTCCGACTACCCTCCATAACCCCTGTACCAGACGAATTCTTATGAGTTATGTGGGAACGATGCTCATTATGGTTACGATTGTCCACCTCAAGTCCCGTTTGTCTACAATCAAGACCCGTGTTTCAATCAAAACTTTGATAATAATTTTCCATAAACTTCACCAAGTTTTTCCCAACAATACCTTCGTTGTGAGAACTGCTGGGGTCTTCATGAGACATTTTAGTTTCAATCGTTAAACCAAAATTTCTATGAACCTAATCTTTGTTATAATTCTAATTCTTCTAGTTTTGACCAATATCAACCCCCGCAGTATACCATCATTCATCAACCTCCTCAAGAAACGAGTGTGGAATTTTTTCAAGCAGAAAACCTAATGAAATCTATACAAACCTTTTTAAAGAAGGTTAATCGTATATCTTTCAGAGAAACGCCAAAGTTTTTATCGCTAGCTTGGGAGAAATTTTTTGAAATTCATCATGCTTTTAGTGAAAAGCAACATCAACCAGAGGATATACAAGAATTGCTTCATAAACTTCTTAAAGATTTGCAAATTATAAGTGAGGAGCTGGCAAAATATATTAATTCTCCGAGTTGGAATTGTCCTGCCTTCTACGACGATGATGATGAGTATACTATTCAATATAGGGAATATTTAGAGAATTCGTCTAATGAAATCACACCCGATTTACCAACCGAGGAACCCGATAACTCTCTAAGTATAGGGGACGAGCATCTTAGCACTATTCCAGAAACAAAATCGGACGAAGTAATAAAGTCTAGTATTAAGGACCTTGTCCCAATCCCAAGTGAGTCCGAGGGTATTTCCGACGATACGTGTGATGAGCCTTTTTGTGCTAATTCTCTTCCTCTTGATGTTTTAAACGATCACTTTGAGATTTTCTCTGATGTTAACAATGATTGTACTTCGAGTGATGACGATTCTTTTGAGAACATCGATTACGTTAAGGCATCACCTCCCGATTCTGAGCTCGTCAGCTTAGAGGAGGTGAAGGACGATATACTTCGTGTGAAATTATTGAATATCAATCTTCTTATTGCTAAGATCGAATCTTTGAATGACAACCCCACTCTTGATTGTGTGCTCAAGTCTCCTTCCTCATTTCCTATCCCCGTTGAGGATAGTGAATCTTTCTTTGAGAAGTCCGATACTTCTCTCTCTTATTCGGATAATTCTTTACCCAAATTCGAGACTTTTAGCGATCATATGGAAGAGACGAGTAATGGCAGTACCACTACTCATTCTGATAACTCTCTTCCCGAGTATGATTCATTTCTCTTTGAGATTGAGCCCGATCAGGGAGAGTTGACTAGCGTTGTTATGGAAGATATTTTGGGAGAACCTCGTGTTCATGTGTGTCGGAACCCGAAACCACCTTCACTTCACCATGGTAACCAAGAAAATAAGATAAGAAGATATGAAGAAATTGTAGAGAGAAGTTAGAGAGAGAAAGTAAAGAGAGAAAAAGGAATGGTTAATTCTTGCAAGTGTGTGTGAAACAAATAAGAACCAACACCCTCTCCATACTTGGAGAGGGGTATTTATACCTATGTTGCCAGATGGGCTTTTGACTTGGGTTTGGCTCGAGTTTACTTGGCCTTTTAAGCCTATAACACGTAACATATTAGATTACATTAAATGAGCCCGATTCCTGTTCTAGCCTATTACAACATTAATATATAAATGACTGAGACCTAATATTCCTAATGAACAAACTTCTCGTTCGACTCAATATTTTTAAGGCTAACAATCTCCCCCGAAGTGAGTTCATTATGACACTCCTTCATGAGATCCATGAGATTGATTTTGCCGTTAAGCTCTTGTCTTTGTCTTGGTCTTTATCTTGTTGTAGGCTTGTTCCTTCATGCTTTGTGATCTTTGATCTTGAGCCTTTGTTATTTTCTTTCGACTTCGTCTTTAGTTCTGAGATCTTTAAATCTTTTCCTTGTTTGTCTTGATCGTCTTTGCCACCTTGCGATCTTGTGTCTTGACCAACATGCTCATACTTTGCATCATCTTGAAAGCTTGCTAACAATCTCCCTTGATAGACTTGATATCTTGAAGGAAGATCTTGTATATCAGAGTGTGCGGAAGTCTTTGTCATTTAAATCTTGAGCTTTCTTGATTCTTGAATCTTGATGCTTATAGTATGTCTTTGTAGTTTGAGCATGAGCATGTGGTAATGAATCCGACTTTAGCTAGAATGAGGCATCTCCATCTCCATCTTTATATGAATCCTAAAATAAAACAGTTAGCAATAAAGCGTGTGAACGAATATGGCTTTGTCATTCGTCCGGATTTGGTTAGATTAACCTCCGGTTCTATAGGACCGTTTTACAGTATAAATATTGTACTTGTGATCAGGTAGATTCAAATAATCTCCTTGACAATGTTTCCAGCTCAAAGCGTAGGATCTTCTAACACAGATGTATTAGATTTACCATGCTTGTTAGTTCTCATTACCGGA
>BQNB010077249.1:0-30900 GCA_026074375.1 Tanacetum coccineum | reverse complement strand
TATATCTTGTGTTATTGATCTGAGAAGTAACACGCCCCGGAACCTTATTCCGCTGCGACCCAATTTGGGGGTGTTACAGCTTGTATACGGAAAGTCTTGTCATCTACCTATCGAGTTAGAGCATAAGGCATATTGGGCCTTGAAACATGCTAATTTTGATCTTAAAACCGCGGGTGATCACCGGAAGCTTCAACTTAATAAACTTAATGAGCTTCGTGATCAAGCATACGAAAATTATTTGATATATAAAGAGAGGACGAAGAAGCTTCATGACTCTAAAATAAAAAACCGCATTTTTAATGTTGGTGATCGAGTTTTACTCTTCAACTCTCATCTAAAGATATTCTCGGGGAAGCTTAAAACCCGTTGGTCGGGACCTTTCACCATCACCAAAGTTTTTCCATATGGAACCATCGAGTTATCTCAACCCGATGGTTCAAACTTTAAGGTGAATGGTCATGATGTGAAGCATTACTTTGGAGGGGACATACCATCAAAGGTAGTCCCGGATCTCCAAACCATCCCCATGGACAACTAAATACGGGGATCAAGTTAAGCTATGTGACTCAGTTACCAAAAACAAAGCGCTTCATGAGAGGCACCCCATGCTTATCCATTTTCCATCTTTCTTTTTTTCTTATTTCTAATGTGATGTGAGGAGGCTTGTACTCTTCTGATTCTTGTTGTTTGTGTTTGTGATTGTTTGTAGGATTGACCCAAATTTTTTGAAGACTCTCGTGTACTGTGTTTTGTGCCGGTTCACTCGAGCTTCCTAGCCTTTGCTTGCCATTAGTTTGGGGAAATCCAATATCCTAGATTATTATCGACTAACATTTATCTTTTAGCATACTTAATAAACGGCTTATGATTTTTGTGATACTTTCTCCATGCTCGGATTATGCATTCGACTCTTTTAATTTTAGTATGGGGTTATAAGCCTTAGACTAGGAAACATTGAGGAAAATGTTTAGTTTTAGTATGGGGTGGTATATCTTCGATATGATCTTACCTACCTTTTGCCTATTATTTTCACGTACCCTGTTTTCCCGCAAAAAATTTAAAATTTTATATATGTACAAATTTAAATGTTCATGTTATCATTAAAAAAAATTGTAGTTGATAAAAAATAAGTGTTTTGACACGAATGTAGGCTTTTCGTTGGTGAAAACAAAAGTAAATTTTGACCCGACCAGTTTTATATCATAGCTTTCTCCTTAACGTGTATGAATTGAAATTTGCTAATCTTTTATACAAGGAGCTATAAAACGCAAGTCTTGCTTGAAAAGGTCAAGATTTTGCAAGTTTCCATAATTGATTTTAAATATGCGAAGATCGATTTATTAGGCTAAGTATTCACTGGTTTCTTTATTAGAAATTTTAAATTATGAAGAACAAGAGATGATAGAGTAGAATATAAGTTTTGATGCTAAACATGGAATAGTCGGATTTCTTTAAGGCTGCATAGGTTAATTGTGCTTTTTCCTCCGCATAAAACTTGTTTTCCCCTTTTATATATAATTGTTTAATAAATAGAGTTGTGCGGTTTTTTGGTTAATAATTAGTTCATAGCGGTTTTCTTTAGTTCCTTTGTGATTAAGATAAGTATACATCAGGAATACTTAATTTGGCATACTATATGTATCACATTAATAAATATTTTGCTTATCCCTTAAAGAGCCTTAGGATATATGAGGTAAGTAATAATTTAAAAGTGAAAATATAGCCTTATTCATTCCCTTAAAGAGCCTAATGTAAATGAATGGATATTGTTGCTTAAATTTTGTCTGTTTTGTACCTTAAAGAGCTTTTAGGGAATATGGTGCAAATAAGATAGGACCATTTAATGTCCTTAAAGAGCCTAAGGTATATGACATGATGAGCCAGCTTAAGTAACCTAATAAAAGCCAAATTTTGGTTGCCTCGATGTGGACTTAATTTTGATGACATTTGATCTTTTGAAAAGGGCTAGGAACTAATTATTGCGTTTTAACCGTTCCGCTTTATTTTTGGAATTAATAAGTATCGAAATAAAGTCTTAAAGAGCCTTCGGGTATATGACTTAAATAAAATCTTGAGATACAAAATTAGGAATAAGGGAGGAGAAGTAATACACAATTAGCTTTTATGAGTAGTGTTAGCATCATAACTTGTATTTTACAATGATCTTGTTTTTAAGCTTGGCTTGGAGAAGTGAAAGTCGGGGACGATAAATTTATCCATTTGGACACTTTTATGTGCTTTTTGTTCCGTGATCCTAAAAGTTGTCAATGAATAATGAAAGCAATACATTATGTCACACATGAATAAGTTGTAAGTTGGAAATTATGAAAATCATAAAAATGGAAAAATATTGAAAAATGGGAAAACGAGGTGTTTTAAAACTTGTGATTTCTTAACTCTCCCCACAAAAGACTTTGCTACTTTTCAAAGGATTAGTTTGGGGAGGTTTTGGAGTATTTGGTTTTAGAGCATATAACATTGCGTGAGGACACGACAATCACTTAGTTTGGGGAATTTTGATAAGTGTGAAAACACTTATCCGTTTTTATATCAAAATAACCCTTAAAAGATGAAAAATGAATATATTATGCTTGTATATTGTATATTTTGTCTTTTATGATGTGTAGGTACGGATATTACAAGAATCACATGAAAAGAGCCAAAAACCGGACAAAAACGAACACGAGAACGGAAAGAGTACACAAGAGCCGGGTGTTTATTAGCAAAAGGTCAACAAAAGTCAACCATGGTCAACCTTGGTCAACTCATAAGAAGACAAAGTTTAAACCCTTGAAATTACCAAAAAGGGCCTTGAATGTTAAATCATTTCACCAAAAGTCCCGAATCCAATTACACCGTTAGTCCTTCAATACTAATGGACTAACGGTCGTTAAGTATAAAAGTCATAAGCCCAAAACCCTTTGCTTTATACTTTCTTTGGCCCAAATTTATCAACGAGCCCAAAATCATAAAGAAAAGGGCCAAGTCAACATTTTCAGTCAACACATATAACGGGTAAATGGTCAAGAGGGTCAAACATGTATTACCCGCCAAACACTATTCACCTTTCTTCCCCAAAATTACCCTGGCACTCAAATTACCCCTCTTTAAATGAAATTAACCTTTCTAGAAGAACGATGACGCACGCAATGACGCCTTTGGGAGCCATGCTGGCAATCCCAAGGCCAATCATTGGCTAATCATGCGTGGAGGGCATTCAACGGTCAAGATGAAAGCGGTTATGAGTGGATGGCTGTGATTAAAGAAGAGAGGAGCGTCTATCAGCCAAAAATCCAATGACCTAGTTCCTTTCTATCGAAGGCTATATAGGAGGCTTACTCTCTCACACGGGACATCGGAGGTAGGATTTTAGTTTTTAAGCTTATTTTAGTTTTTTGCTGCTTATTGTAATCACTTCCTATTGTATTTCATTTAAACTTGTACCTAGTTTCTTTTTATAAAATTTAAGTTTACATTTATATTATGAATTATTTTGCTCTTACCTAATTTAACTATGGTTTAATAAGCTAATTGATTACTCATTCACAGCTTATTAAACTGTCTTAATACTAATTAAGCTAGTATATATATCAGTTAAGCTCTCAAAGGCTTAATTGAGCTTATTGATATCTAATTTCACTTCAAATATACCTCAGCTTATTTTTGGGAAGGGAAGCTAGTTTTGGAAGGGATTGCAGAGACTTTACTTGCTTATTTCTGAATAAATGCTACATCTCTGAATGATAAGCTATAAGAGAGCTATAAGAATTGTTTATGCAAATCGCGACTTTGTTAGTCCTAATTTTACCTTTATAGCTTAAAATCTGAACTTTAGCTTATTCTATTTTTTGTCTGATAAGTGCTTGTTTAGATTGCTTATTATGTTATTATTGTTGTTTGATGCTTATTTAGTTCAAGTGTTAGTTTATTTCTTGGTTTATATGTTTTTGATGAAATTGTGAAAAACTAAAAAATTAGAATAATCCATTTGCTTATTAATCATGCTTATTTGATTATTATATTATGCTCATTAGGTCTTTATTAAGCTATTAAACATCTGGTTTTTTAATATGGGTGTTATTTATTTATCTTATAGCTGAAAGGAGTTTAAGGGATTTAAGGGTGTTTGGATCATGGCTGGTACTAACTTAAGTTAGTACTGTCCATAGCCATTTGGTTCTTTAAATTAATTTTAAATCTCAAATTTAGGTTTATAAGGTTAGGTTCTAAGGTTTTGTAGGTTAAATCAAGTTTTGAAAAGCTTGTGTGACTAATGTTTGAATCTGAGTTCTTAGGCTCAGATTTATAGCAAATTTGAGCTTAGATTGTTTCTAGTTGATATTATTGTTCTATAATTTCTCTTTATTTTACATTTGGAGTTTAAAAAGTGTAGATAAAGGTTCTTTAAGGTCTTATGCTTGGATAGTGTTTTGGTTTACATTTGGGTCAATGATTAGTCATTAAAAACTTAGTTTCTCGCTCTTTAAATTCAAAAATTAGCTAGGCATAAGTATGGAATTAGCTTTTCAGATTTAGCTAACAATTGTTCAGGGTTAAACTAGATCTCTTCGTGCTTATTTTAGCTTATTAGATTATTGACGTATCTGTTTTTATCTTGTAATTAGTCCCTTTGTAGTTGGATTAAAAGTTGAAAACCAAAATAAAATATAGTTTTCTGCCTGTATAGTGATTTCAATAGGATTTTTCATTGTTATTTGATTTTCAAAATATTTTTGATGATGTTTTAAAGTAGTGTTTAGGACTAGCTATTTTAGTGGTATTAAGTGACTAAGCTTAAGGATTTGTTTGTTTGTGGAAAATTAAGCTCAAAGTTGCCCTCATTGTTCCCTCTTTATTTTTCGGTTTGGTTAGCTGTTTAAAACCAAAATGCTTAAGTGCTTATTTCAGCTTGTGGCTTATTGTCCGGATCAAAAATTTTTAGCTCTGCTTATTAGGTTAGGTTTGAAGTAGTTTTAGCTTAATCAGTTTTGTTTTGAGCTTGTTCAAGCTTATTGGTTTCTAAGATTTGTGCAAAAAGCTAAAAAATCTTTTAAGTATAACTGTCACATTTAAGCTAAATTTCTAGCTTATTAATCAGTCTCACAAAAAGTTGCTTTTGTAAAAGTTATTCAGAATAAGCTGTTTTATAAGTTTGTGAAAAAAAAAATTAGAAAGGGGAATTAGGGAAGTCTTGGGTGAGCAAGGCTCGAACCCAAGACCTCAACCTCATTCAACTCTCTTTTAAACACACACACCAAACCAACTGCGCCTTTGGGACTTTTATGTCCAAGTTTCCTTTCAAATTGTATTTAACCCCTTTTTGGCTTTCTTTTATAATAAGCACTTCGAGTGCTGTTTGGATTTTTTCTAGCTTATTCGTTAAAGCATTTTTCTTGCTAGTAATTTTCCTGTGTTCTTTAATTGATAAGTAACTTTTGGTAATTTTCTAGGATTTTATTTCTAACTTTAAATATTTTTTTTGCATTTTATTAGATTAAAAACTTTAAAAAATCATAAAAAATAAAAAATAATCAAAAAAATAAATTTCTTTTTCTGAAAATTTATTTATTATTAAGTAGGTTTAGAAATTAAATTTGCTTTTGTAGGTCTTAAATTTGTTATACTTGCTTGTTTGTTGCGTTTTCTTTAATTCCCGTTAACGTTTTTAAGTTTTAATTGTTTAATTGAATAGTCGTTTACTTTCACTTGCATGTGTTATATGTTTTTAGCTGTAGAAATAGATAACCAAATCAAAAACTTTGAAACCATTCAAATCATTGTCCAAATAAAAACGGGGTTTCAATTCATAATTCTTTGGGTATAAACGACCCGGTGAACACTTACCGGTAAACGTACGATATTTTGAGTAGAATTTGCTTTTAATCTTTGTTCTCAAGGATTATTAGTGAATTTCTTTATACTTACATATATTATATATACGTGTATCAAGATAATACCCATATAAACTAACCAAACCTTGGATTTTAGCTTGAAAAACCCTAAAAACAACCTAACTTGAAGACACCTTAAAAAGTGGATGAAAAGTTAAATTGATTGAGGGGTTTTGGTCTATCAGGTGTCTAGTTATTGTACCCATACCAGTTTTTAATAGGGATATCTCATTCATAAGTTTTGCTCAATTCTTGATGTCAAAAATTAGTAAAAATGGGTAAAAACTTGAAAACGTTCGCGGGTTTAGATTTAGAAGTGCTATAATAACTGTTTGATTGCGTTTGAATGTTATTAAACATGGTTGTATGTTAAATTTTGATTTCCTTGGGTTTTTCGTGGTCTTATGGGTCGAATAAAGCAAGAGTCAAATTATTGTGGTAAATTCATGTTGAAAAGAGGTTAGAATGACTTATTGATGCAGTAGGTTCATGTTTAGAAGATTATCGTGACTTTAACGGGTGTGAAATGTTTATGTAAAAATTACACATGCGATCTATACAATTTACATAGGCAATCTATACTTGATTTTTTTTCTAAGTGAATTAATCTAGTAATCTTGGTAATTCAACCTTATAACCTTATCTAAGTGTAATTTAACCTTATCTTGTCATATAGTGATTAAGTTAGGTATAATTTTCCTTAGAAATCTTAAGTGTTTGCCTTGATTTCATTAGTTTGCCTATAGTTTATGTGATATATGAGAGTGTGTGTATCTTGTTTACATGTGTATCAGTTCTTTGCATTGCATGTAGGTGTATCAATTTGTTGCCTTGTATTTGGTTGCCTATCCCCTGTATTAAACCCTGTGTTGCATCAATAATCTGGAATCATAATCTAAATTGTCTCTGTGCTATATATATTTGCTTGTATATAAACTGTATGTGACAACTCTTAGCAGAATCATGACTTCCATCACTGCTCAACAAACCAAGCTTGACCTTGAACTTGTTCCCAAAGAGAATTGACTTGACATTGGAAAATGCAATGGAAGAATCCCTCGTGGATTAAAACCAAAAGAGGAAACATTTTAAGTTGTTCTGGATGCACTTACACTCACTCCATGCTATCCTGCATTTCTCATCACTGCTGATGTCCCTGAAGTGTATATGCATCAATTCTGGAATTGCATTTACAAGCATGACGACTTCTACAGATTCAAGATTGATAAGAATGAACGATTCAAGCTTACCTTGGAAGTCTTCAGAGATATCTTTTAGATTTTCCTAAGAGTACCTGGTCGTGACTTTGATGCTCTTCGTTCTAAAGAAGACACTATATCTTTCTTAAGAGATCTCGGTCATACTAGGGTTATCAATTCACTCAATGATGTTGTTATCAATCAGATGCATCAACCGTGAAGAACTTTTGCTGCTATAATCAACAGAAGCCTATCTGGAAAGACTAGTGGACTTGACAAACTTCGTCTTTCCCGAGCACAAATCCTTTGGGGCATGTACCATCAGAAGTGTGTAGACTATGTGGAACTACTCTGGGAATACTTCACCTATCAAATTGAAAACAAAGTTTACAAAAAGCAATAAAAGATGTACTACCCTCGTTTCACCAAACTTATCATTCACCACTTCCTTATTCAAGAAAAGTCACTTTCCTTGAGAAACAAAAATTGGGATGCACACCTCCAAAGATGACTACTTGATTAACACCTTAAGATTTGTTTCAAGAAAAGAAGCATCCCAGATCTATGGAGCAGTTCTACCTGAATGTTTGACAAGTCCAGAGATGAAGGAAAGTAAAGCGTACAAGACTTATCTTGGCTATGCTACAGGTGAGGTACCTTCCAAGGTTGCTATAAAATTCAAGAAAGCCTCTCCATCCAAGAAGGAAAGTGATCTAGTCCCTGGAGATGAAGAACCTATCAAAAAGGGCAAAATATTGAAGACACCTGCCAAAAAGTCTGCTTCTGAAGTAGCTTTGTCTGAAAAAGCTCAAATGAAGGAAGTAAGAAAGAAAAGCTTAAGGGACTTTCACAAGACTCATCCTAGTGGTTCTGGTACGGTTGCCGAGAAACCACCAAGTGTTGAAAAGATCACACCTACCGTCACAAGTGAAGGAACTGGTGATAAATCAGGGGTTCCTGATGTAACCAATGATGACTCTTCTAAGAGTGAATCTAAGTCTTGGGGTAATGATGAAGACGACATCAACAACGAACAAGAATCAAGTGATAAAAGCAGTAAGCAAGAGAATGAAAGTGAAGAGCAAGAATCGGATTTGGAGCAAGATGAAGAATCTGACAATGATGATCAAGAAGAAGAGGAGTTTGATCAAGAAAATGAATCTGAAGATGATGAGATGAAAAGTGATGAAGAACAAGGAATGGATGATACTACCGACCAATTTGATGATGATGCATATGCAAGATTAGAAGAACCCACTAAGACTGCTACAAGAATTGTTCAAAGTGAGGGTAATGATACTGAAATGACTGAAGCTCAACAAGGGAATGAAAATTTAGAGACTACTCAAGAACAAGTTGTTGAAGATGCCCATGTGATAAATTTTACTATTCCGAAGAAGACAGAAGTCCCTATTACTAGTTCTTCTCGCTCATCCGATTTGGCATCTAAATTCCTAAATTTTTCAGATATTCCTCAAACTGATGCAGAAATAGTGTCTCCACTAGATGTTCATGTCCACCATGAAGTCCCTAGAACTCAAGCACCCACTCTCCTTACAATACCAGTTTTAGTTATCCCTGAATCATCACCGGTATTCACAAACATTCCTCAATCATCACACACCTTCACTCCTACACCAATACAGGCTACACCCACTCCTCCGCTGATAATTGAAACTACAAATCCTCTATTTAATCTTCCTCATTTTTATCAGTCTTTTGATTCAACGATAGAATCACAACATTGGAAAAAGAAGTTGCTGATCTTAAAAAAGACCCTCTACACACTCAAGTGACATCTTTAGTTGACAGTCATCTAGACACAAGGTTGGGAGAAACTAGAGAAGAATTCATGAACTTCCTTTCAGAGTCTCTCACGGCAAGAATCAAAGAGCAAGTAAAAGATCAGCTGCCTCAGATTCTGCCCCAGGAAGTGTCTAACTTCGCTCCACCTGTGATTGAAAAGTTGATTAAAGAATCACGTGATGAAGTTACTCTAGCGAAGGTGTCTTCTCAACCACAATCTACTTATGAGGCTGCTTCTACACTTACTGAATTTGAGTTAAAGAAGATTCTTCTCGACAAAATGGAGAAAAGTGAATCATATCTGACGGCTCCCGAACACCGAGATTGCTATGATGGTTTGAAAAAATCTTACGCTCTCGACAAAGATTTCTTCTATTCTTATGATGTATATTCATTGAAGCGTGGCCGAAAAGACAAGGATAAAGATGAAGACCCTTCCGCTGGATCAGACCGAGGGTTAAAGAAGAGAAAGACAAGCAAAGATGTTGAACCAACCACTGGTCCAAAAAAGAAAGATTCTACGTCCGGCTCCTCCAAAGGCACCAAGTCTCAACCGAAATCTACTGGAAAGTCTGTTCAATCAGAGGAACCAGTGTTCGAGGTTGCGGATTCAGACATGCCACAAGATCAGGCAGGGAATCTGGGTGATAATGAAGATGAACCAAGGGATGAGACTGCTTCTAGACGTGACTGGTTCAAGAAACCTACACCACCTCAAGAACCCACTGACCCAGACTGGAATGTTGGCAAGACTACTCAGGAAGGACCAACCCAAAATTGGTTGATGACTCTAGCAGCTTCTACTTCTACTGATAAATCATTGAAGGACTTTGATGAATTGATGAGCACTCCAATAGACTTCTCTGGATACATCTTGAATGGCCTGAAAATTGAGAATTTAACTCAAGAAGTCCTGCTTGGACCTGCATTCAGACTACTCAAAGGCACACGCTCTAGTTATGCTGAATTAGAATACGACTTTGAAGAATGCTATAAGGCTCTTTCAGAAAAGCTTGATTGGGAAAATCCTGAAGGCGGTGACTATCCATTTGATCTTTCCAAACCCCTTCCTTTGATCACGCGTGGAAATCGTCAAAGAGTAACCGTTTGAATTCTTCATCACAATGATCTCAAGTATCTTCAAGGAGGAATTTTGACTATGACATACACGACGTCTACTACCAAGACAAAGGCCGCTCAATATGATCTTCCAGGCATTGAAGACATGGTTCCAAACATATGGAGTCCTGTTAAGGTTGCTTATGATAGGTATGCATTATGGGGTATTGCACATTGGAGAGAACAACGTAAGTTCTTCTATGCATTTGCAAGAGGTATGCAAAGGATTATGGCAGTCACTCATGTCTCGGTAATGAGGAAACATGGATACGGGTACTTGGAAGAGATTGTAATGAGAAGAGCTGATAATGCATTATACAGATTCAAGGAAGGTGACTTTCCTCGACTTTGGATCAATGATATCGAGGATATGTTACTTCTTGTGGTTCAAAATCGGCTCCACAATCTTATAAAGGGAAATGTTGCAGACTTTGGCAATAGCCTTAAGGATGTTCACCAAGTCTGGTAATCAGAAAGCGAGTCAAGATCTGTTCAACTTGGAGTTAAAATTATCAAAAGAAAGATCAACGTCCACCAAATCTGATACGACAAGACCAAATCTCATAAAAAGGCACTCTACCTCCATACAAAAACATCAAAGATTCATTTATTGTCCTATGACCACAAAAGTAACAGGTTATGCGCTCCGAACGAACGTACAAGTCAGTGATGGCACGTTAACTAGGCTTTCTTTCATCGCATCTAGTTAGACTATCCAAAATATCAACATAGAGTACTTGCCGAAGAGAAGATGGAGCAATTTGGAAAAGAAAATAGCTTATTTCATGATCAAGGACATCAACAAGCTGCTAAAGGAAAGGAGGATGATGAGGAGTTTGGAGAAATTCATTGGTGGTAGACTCTACGAACTGACCTCAAACTGCTGCAAAGAACAATATGACTTCGTCATATTATGCTCTTATCTCAAAGGTCATTTCGTATATCATAAACTTGTGAATTTGTATATATGTAGTGTAGACTTATGATGACAATAAGGTGTGCTCAAGTATAAAATTTTCAAGAATTTCTTAATAAATTCAAAAATTTTCAAATTATTATACTCAGCACAGTCTTATATACCCTCAAAAATTGAGGGGAGCACTAAAATGTTCCTTAGCATAATTATGTAACATTTTTGGTCCCAGATCGTTTAATCATTCAATTGTATCCAATATAACAAAGGGATTAACATTTTGGATAAGGGGGGAAAATGTGATTAAACTGAATAAATTATATTGACATGTGATCATATAAAATGGACTTAATGCACTCCAACTCTTAGCATGTACTACGATTACGGTACACATGTTAAGGGGGAGCTTTTAGTCAAGATGAAAACTCTCAAAGTGTAAATCTTTTGATATTTATATCAAACACTTTGATTGAATTTTCAAGGATTTTGGTTTCGATTGTGATGGAATACCCTAAAGACCGACCATGTACTTAAATTTATGGAGTTATAAGGTGGTTAGGCATAGGCATTCAAATCCTATGATCCAACCAGAACCGGAGGGATCTGCCAAGGGATATCCACTAGTTAGTGTAGAAGTCCTTAGGTATGATACAAAAGGAGAAAAAGAGAGAATCAGGAATAATTCGGACTGAGATAGAGCTAACACTAGAACAAACCCAACAAGGTGTTAGTTATGAAGTCTCGGTAAGCATTGAAGGGGTTGAAGAATGAAAAAGAAATGTAAGGATAAAGGGTGAAAAGAAAGAAGCCCTTCATATACTTAGGCAGAAACCGGGTCAGTACATAATCTGTCAAAAACACTAAGTTGTTGTTTGACATTAAAGACAGTCATGGACCCAGTGACGCTTTGCATAACCCTCCCTAGCCACTCAAGGTCTCTCAACAGACTCTTGTTTCATTTCTCACGGAGATTACACGCATTTCTGTCGACCTTCTTACTCCGAGTTGGTTGATATTGAAAAGGTGGCAGTCTGCTCCAGCCTCCGATCACTAAAAACAAAGTGGCACTATTTGAGTCTAGAGACAAAACAGATCATCCATAAATCTCATTAGGACACCATGTCAAATTAATGCATGCTATGAGTCACACAATGTGAATAACAAGTTAACATATTAAGAGTCCTACGCATTATCCTTGTGATTTTGCCAAAACATCCGAGTGATTTCAGTCACTATGAAGATGGAAATCCTGCTTGAGCCAACATCAAACAAGCTCATGGTAGGTGACTTGTGCGATTCTATATGAATCAAACTTGTGACAACTGGAAAGAAACGATGGTGCAATTCTATAAGAATCAAACTTGTTCTAGGTTATGAATTGACGATTGCTGATAAATTTTTGAAATGATTAACACTCTCGATGTGTCACAAAAACACTTTAGCAAGTGACACGTTGATTGATTTTCAAATTAATTTTTATTTCAATCGGTGAGATAGTAACTCGCTGGTTCACTCTTATCGTGCTGTCTGCTTTGAGACGTTTCGATAATGAGAACACGCTGAGTTTGATGAATCTGATACATATGTGTTGGAAAGATTTGATACTCCAGCTGGAAATCCTATCAAGAAGATTCTTCTTAAATTGAATCTATTTGATCATAGATTGATCCTCACAGATTCGAAGGTTACTCCAACCAAACACGGGCGAATGACAAAGCCATATTCGTCCCCCTGCTTTATTGCTAACTGTTTTATTTCAGGAATATTTAAAGATGGTGATGGAGGTACCTGATTCCAGCTGACTCACAAGATTCACAGCCACATGCTCATACCCAACCGACAAATATAAAGACATCATGAAAGCTTAAGTACATGTTTCAAGACTTCCGCTACTTTGATACTATACGTCCTTCTTGAAGTGACAAAGTGTTAAAGTTAAAGAAATTCAAGAAAGATGCATTATTAAAGTTTTCAAGATTATCAAATCAAGAAAGGTATGAGCATGTCGGTCCAGAAGTCACAAGTTCACGAGATGGCCAAGTTTACAAGATGGCGAGAGATTATGCTTGGATGATGATTTCAAGAAGCTTAAAGATCACATTCATGTCAAGACAAAGGAACAAGCTCACATCAAAAGTCAATGATCACTACATCAAATCACAAGTAAATGATTGAAGATTAAATACTACGAGCTCAAGACCAAAATGAAAGCATAGTATGCTAAGTTTGAATTTTTGTAAATTGGAGTGACCTCCCTTGGGGGGAGATTGTTAGAAATACGGAAAAGTATCGGTCACTTCCAATATATGTAGGCATAGCTCGTAGTAACTAGTAATGTTATGTTAGTAAGCTAACTGGGCCAAAGTTATGCTAGGGATATATAAACCCTCTCCACACATGGGGAGGGTGTTGGTTGTTCATTTGACACATTTTCACTTAAGTTAATATTATCATTTTTCTTTCTCTCTCTAAGTGTTCATCCAACCACCTCTCTCTCTCTAAAACTCTAAGTGAATCATTCCATACATGTGTTAATATGATTCTACAAGTTTTGACACCCTATGATCCAATTTAATATTTATCATTTCAATCTCTTCTATGTCCTTTTTGATCTTATCCTCATTCATATTTCCACTTAAAGATTTAATTCTCTCTTTTAACTTTTTTATGACTGTAGCATACGAAAGTGGGATAGTGGAACAGCCCAATTGCTGAAACAAAATACGTAAGTAATTCTTTATAGGAACGAAACACACATTTCACCTGTTTTGGCCCATTTCACCTATTTTAGCCCAACATTTACATGTTTAGGCTAAAATGGGTGAAACGGATCAAAACGGGTGAAGAGTGTATCGGGTTCGGCACATTCTAGTTTGGTACTAGTTCAACAATTTGTAATTGTGCTAAAAACAAAGGAAATAGATATTGCGCGTTTTCTCGAATAAATAAATAAAGCTTGTAAAGAGATCAAATTTCATATGTAGTATACTTTACCTATTGCAATCACCTTAATTTGAGACCCAACTGCACAGCTCATTTAACAATCCAATGATCTCAACTATTAAATGTGTAATTATAAATCCAGGCCTACCGAAATATAAACCCATAGCTCTCTATCAGTTTTTAAAAACCACAACATATTGGGACCCACAACATCTTAAACCGCACCCATTTCTATTACTAAACACGTTTTGCACTAGAAAGTGAATACAAACCTGCCAAAATACACTCATATGCGGTCAACCAAACAACACCTTAGACTTCATATGATATTACATTTGGACAGCTTTTGTAGTTTATGATCACAAAAACCATATATGATCACAGAAACCATTTTTGTAGTTTATAGTTACACCTCAACTCAGAAACTATATTTGAGGTAGCTTAGTTTTTACCAAACTGGGGTATTGGTTATCAGATGGCTAAAACTCATTGGTCTGGTGTTGCTTATCAGATCACATAAGTAAATAGTTAAGGCTACTCTCTTCCTATATTTTTTTGCAGCCCTTCACAAGATTGCAAGGCAATGCAATTGATTTAATGGTGTTTGACCCATTTTTTAGCAAATTATTCTATTTGGCCCGACATAGATAAAGCATTAAAAGATGTCGAAACTCAAGATAGGCTGTAGATACATATATTTTCTACGGTGTTTGACCCATTTACACGTTTAGGCTAAAACGGGTGAAATGGGTCAAAACGGGTGAAACGTGTACTAATAACTAAGTTTTGTCGTTTATATTACACCCGTTTCACCCATTTTTACCAATTTCACCAATTTTAGCCCAAACATTTACACATTCAGGCTAAAACGGATGAAATGGGGTCAAAAAACGCGTGTAATAAAAACAACAAAGTAACTTATTAGTACACGTTTAGGCTAAAATAGGTCAACTAAGTCGGTTTTCATTTTTGTGAAATTAATTAAGTTGTTTTGTGAATTTATAGAACGAGATGATAGGGATTAGAGAGGCGCAAGAAGGCTAAGAAGGGACGTGCTTGACGAACGTAGAGATAGTGAGCCAGGTCTTAAGAGAGAGCCGGAGCTTTCTTCCAGGACGGGGTAGGAGGCTGCCCTTATCGTCTGGCCAACTCGTCTTCCGTTCATTCCCACCCCACCGGACCACTACTCTCTCAAGAGGCGTGGGCTAGAGCGTTTACGGCGAGTCAAGATCAGCTATCCGGTATGTACCAGCAGTTGATCACTGCCAACATCCTGATGACCCAGCCAGCCCCACTCGACCCTCGTCAATTTGTTGGTGATGAAGTTGCTACCGGACCACTACTCTCTCAAGAGGCGTGGGCTCGAGCGTTTTGCGACGAGTCAAGATCAGCTATCCGGTCTCTACCAGCAGTTGATCGCTGCCAACATCCGGGTGACCCAACCAGCCCCACTCGACCCATGCCAATTTGTTGAAGTTGCTGATGTTCGCGAAGATGCCCCCGAAAGTGAGTAGTTAGGCGGGGATGTACTTATGATTTCTGGTTTGTTAAACAATCTATGCTTTTGAACTATTTATGTTTTATGTCATTGAACATGTTTAAGTTAGTGTTTAAGTCGTTGAACACTTGTAGCGAACCGGGATTTGTATGTTGAACACTTGTAGCGAATGGGATCTTTATGTTTAAGTTATTGTTTGTGTTAAATTGGTTTGCATTGAATCTGGAAAAACTAAAAATCTAGAAAACAAGTTGCGGAAATGGGTTGGAATGACCTGGGAAAACGTGCAAATGCAGGTTGCTGGGGAATCAGGTGCAGACACCTTTAGGTACTACATGTAATCCCTAGAGTTGCCTTTGTGGAATCAGATGCATGCACCTTTAGGGAATACATGTAGTCACCACTAGGGGTGTTATCGAGTCGGGTTATCGGGTTGTCGGGTCTATCGGGTCGGGTTTTGAGTTTTTAAAAAGTGACCGCAACCCGACCCGATAAGAAATCGGGTTATCGGGTTCGGGTGTTTATCGGGTCGGGTTAAGTCGGGTCGGGTGATTCGGGTTGTCGGGTTATAAGATAAATCCAACTCTACGTAAATAAACAAGTAGATAGACAACTTATATTGCTTTCAAATATTTAAGAACTGTATGATCTTTTAAAGAAACCAAGATATAAGTGCAGCTAAAAGCAAAAATAAAACTACAGAAATGTATATACATGCAACATCATATTTTTTACTACTGGTACTTACTCAAAGTTAGAAATGGCGTAACAAGAACCATTGAGTGGAGAAAATCACAGCTTCGAGCAATTATGAAACTGATTAAAGAAACTAAACAGACCCTCTTTTTGAGATACTTCGGCTGGAACTTGGCAAACATCATTTCGAATCTTATTGTGATGAAGTATGTTGTAAATTAACTCAACTTTTTGATCTATGACACATACTAGTACTTTTTTCGTTTAAGGTTGCTATACTACACAAAACTAACACATATGTATATACTTCTGTAAGATCTTTTCCATTACTATAATAGAACACATATAACATCAAACCTATAATTATTCATCCCTGCATATTCCAGTATGTGTTATTTGGCTTTTAAATAACCATGCATATTGCAATATGTGGTATTAAGTTTTTAAACGTATTAATTGAAAAATTAAATATTTATTTTCGGGTTGACCCGATAACGTTAAAAATCTAACCCTAACTCGACCCGATAACACTATCGGGTTATCGGGTTCGGGTCAAAACAACCCGATAAGATTTTCTAACCCGATTTAATCTGACCCGATAAGCCTTATCGGGTTCGGGTTCAGGTCAACCCGACCCTACTGACACCCCTACTCACCACATGTAGTCCCTATAGTGGCCCTTGTAGTTACCCTTTGTAGTCCCTATAGATCATAATGTAGTCCCTATAAGTATACCTTTAGTGACCCTTGTAGTCCCTATAGGTACAGTTTTAGTGACTACTTTGGTCAAATAGTCAACGTGACTAAAAATAGTCGTTGGTCAAAAAGTAAAAGAGTCAAGAAGTCAAAAAGTCAAGTTAACATACGTAGTCCCTAGAAGAGAAATACAATGTCTAGCGTCCGAGCAAAAGACACCAAAGATATACGGACTACCCGTGGTCCCTGGAGCCTGTAAGGACTACTTTCTGGGCTTATAGGGACTACATTTGTAGTCCCTATAACCGTTTTTTTTGTTGTAGTGGCGTCTTCCAGTGGTGCATTCGAGGAGAACTAAAGAAACATAAAATAAACCTTTACATGTAAACGACAAGGGAATTGAGTATGATAGGCTAACTGGATGATCATTTTTGTTGTGGCATATGTTTAAAAAGAACAAAAAAATCCATGTAAGATGGTTTATACAATGCTTTTTACAATAACCACCTCTAGGAAAGATGATTTTTGTTAGAAATTTAGCCTCGTTCGGAAGATACTAATCAATAGTTTCTATTACGGACTATAAGTGTTATATTTGTTGGGATCAGCATGACAAAGTTTTACACGTTTACATAACCCGTATAAAAGGGTGTAGTACTATCATATTTGTTGAGTTGAGAATGTATCATATAGAAGACTCCCAAGTCAATGAAAGAATCAAACAATGTCATTCTCATGATTAAGTTGAGCATATCTCTATATATGTGAGGATAAAATTGAACCCCAAGCATCACGCAATGCTCAAATCTTATCTCGTCGTCTTCCATAAATATGTTAGTACGTAGAAACACCATGTTTAAATGAAACTGTATGAATATTTAGCTTACTCGTTCTTGAATCTTAGTCTCCATCTAGGAGGATTCCTTGAACTTCCCCAAAAAAGTTAATGCATTGTTACCTATAACCTAATGGTTTGTAGCCTCGCGACATCTCTATGTATGTAGAATGAGATGCTCACCAACCAAAATGGCTGTGAATTCAATATATGTTTGTAGTGTATGTATCTTTGCTATGGAAATAAACAAATAACGGTTCGAACAGTGTTTTATTATATTAAAAAGTTATAGAATGCACCTTGAATCAATTGCCATGGATGACTATCGCGGGTAATCTGCTAGAAAGTTGTTGGAGAGTTGTAAATGGAGTGTAAGAAATTATAATGAGGGGTCCAGAGTAAAGCATAAAGTAAAAACAAGTTGACAAATAGATGTGGACTAGCTAGGTTAGACTCCAAGTAAATGAGGGATAATCCTTTTTCAAAGAGTTGAACAACATCATACGCATGATCAAGTCGAGGAAGTCTATTTACACACCAAAAGTGCTATTTACACGTTAATATATAACGTATAAATGCATTCACTTGACCCTGTAATAAATGCGTGATTTATAACCAATAGCCGAATTAAATAGAGCTAAATAAATAGTAAGATGTGACAAGTTACTATAGATTTTTAATTTTTATTAGTTAATATAAAGAGTACTATTATCGGTAGGGGTGACATTTTTTTACATGACATGAAATTCGATTTGAAACTGACACGAAAATTAACATGTTTTGGTTAACTCTAAGGGTGCGTTTGGTTCGCAGAATGTTTTTGTTGGAATTGGAATGTGTTTGAGGAATTGGAATGTTAAGGAATTGGAATGTTAATGAATTGAAATCTGAAGGAATTGGAATTTGTGAAAACTATCGCGTGTTTGGTTGGAAAAAAATAAAATGAAAAAACAAATTATATAATTATATTAATATTAATAATAATAAATATAATTTTAAAAAAAAATAATAATAATAATAATATAAATTTTAAAAAATAATATAATTTTTAAATAAATAAATAGATAATAAATAAATAAATAAATAAATAAATAATAATAATAATAATAATGATAATAATGATAATAATAATAAAAATTTATTTTTGATGATAAAAATATCAAATTCCATGGAATTATAAACTTTCCTTCCGTTTTAGGATGGAATGTTAATTCCACACATAAAGGAATTTGAGGTATTTCATTACATTAATTCCGCCAACCAAACACACTATGGAATTGGAATCAGATTTTGAATTCAAACATTCTGCCAACCAAACACGTTATGGAATTGGAATCAGATTCCAATTCCATCAGAATCCTGAAGATTCCGCGAACCAAACGGGGCCTAACAGATTTCAGGTCGGGTTTGGGTCGACTCATCTGACACGTTTATTAAATGCGTCAGGTTCGTGTTAAGAATAAATTAAGTGGGTCGACCCATCAACCTATTTAAAAAATTTCTTAGATTAAAATTATTTTTATTTTAGATGTTAAATGGGTTAAACGGGTCAACCTACAAACCCATTTAACCCGTATAATGTGCCAATTTTTATATATAAAACGGGTTAAATGGGTAATCTATATTTATACTACATATAATGAAAAAAAGACACTTTTAGAAATTTAATACACTATGACACAAAACTTGAAAATTCAAACATACAACAGAAAAACATTTTGTACAATCAAATTAAACACAAAACTTGAAAATTCAAACATACAACTAAACAAACATATTCTATAACCAATTAAAACACTAACTTACTCAAAACTACAATAATATTTTCATAATATACAATTAAACAAGCTACAACATAATTAAAAATAAAAAATAATTAAACACATTAATTATATTATTTTTAAAGCAGCTCTAAAATAAAAATAAAAATACATGTTATTATATACGTTGTGCAAACTAATAAAATACACAAACTACATACAATTTAAAAGCTAACAAATACATGTATTATAAAACGTTACTCCATACGTGTGACAACTTTATTACTCGTTAAATAACAATAATGAGAAAGAGATGTATAATAAAGATATGTAAAATATTTTAAATATTTAAAATAATAATATGTGGTAGTGGATATTAATGTGAGAAAATGATGAAATGTTAGAAAAAAAATGGCGCGTGTGAAATGCGATGGAGTGCATGTGATGGAATGTGTGTTGATTTGACGGAGTGTATATAGTAACACCGCATAAGTCTCCATCACAATTGACCTTTTCGTCAAATAGAACCCCAAGTGTCACGCAATGCAAACATTCAGCATGTCGTCATTAATACGAAAGGCTATAACTAGCATTTCCTTCTTATACACAACATATACTTTTATTCAATTTCTTAAATCTGAATTGAGCCGTCCGGTTGAACTGATTGAACCGTAAACCGGTCGGATGACCGGACGCTGATTTTGAACGAAAAACCGGGTTGAACGGCCAGTGGTTAAACCATGACCCGGTGACTCGACCGTATCAATTAGAAAACCCGGTTTTAAAACATTGTTTTTATTATATACTTATTCGAATCACTAAATTAAATGGTTACAAGACGTTTTTACTTTGATTTCAATTATTTGTTAAGAATATATTAGCAATTCTTATTTGATTAAAGTGTTATTCGTCTATGTATATGTATCTTATTATACTTGGTTAAATAGAGTCATGGTTAAACTTAAACTATGATTGCTTGATGTGCAAGGCAAACAAAGATACTATGGAATCCTAATTCTATATACATTGTACCCCCTCATCTCTATAAATAGAGGTGAAGGGATGTTATTTATTGATTCTTCTCGTCTCGATGTAAGCCTTATTGGTTAAGGGTTCGAGGATATATATTGCATGCATCTTGTTCTTTTCTTTTATCGATAATCTTGTGAGCTTGAGGTGTCGACTTTTCTAGTGAACTCTTTGATCAATTCTGCTCTAAGATTTAGGTTTGTTGAAGGTTTTATCAAACAGTGGGTATCAAAGTCTTGTTCGAGAAGAAGAAATCACACAACGAGGAAAGAGTCAGAACAAGAGAAAAGAATAAACCGTGTTTGGTTCGTCGGTTTCTGCACATTTGTGGTAGAATTGACTCTCCGGGTTCATTAACTATTGGTTTTCTACAAAATTCGAACTGTGGTTTTAAGAAGCATATATCTAAGTTCTCACATGAGGGATATTGTATCAAAGCATCAAAGACGGAGATACAACGAGTCGAAGTTGGTTAGAAAAATATGGTTTTCGTGTTGTTCTTTGGTTATTGTTTGGCTATCGTTAGCTTTGGGGGGCTTGATAAAAAGGTTCTCATGAGTTTCTTAAAAATCAAGTCTTTGTGGTAACTTGGAAGACATACAAGGTTTTAGCTGTTTTTTGAGGATTCAAGAAAAGTGATTGTTTGGAGTACAAGTTTTGTAGACTTGAGGTGGAAAGATCGAAGCTTTAAGGTTTTTTAAAGGTTACTAGATCAATTATTACAAGAAAGCGAGTTTAGCACACAACTTATGAGACTCGTTGGTAATGTTGATTAAAAAGTAACTTGACAAGGTTTGTAGTAAGGTTAAAAAAGAATGGCTAGTATGAATACTAGGTTTAACATTGAAATGGGAATAGTGTACAAAAGCATGGAGATTTAAAACAAGTTGGGTTCAAGTAAGTTGGTCATGGTTTTAAAACATGATTCTATGGAGTACATGTTCAAAGTGTTTGGTTCGAGGTGGAACTGCTCGAAGCCTAAGAAAAACGTGAAGCTGAGGTTATTCAAGATAGTAATGATTATGTTGCAGTGGCTCAAATATGGTTGCAGGTTAACCAACTTGAAGAAAAATACAAACACGGACTACTTGGTAAATGAGCAGATACACCTTGATGTAATGTTGCAAAAAGGAAGAATGTGAAGGTGGTCTAATGAAACTAACTTGGATATTTACTAAGGTACAACGGCCGATCAATAAGGTGGTCCCTGATTTGAGGTTCCAACATTAGATGAAGATGTTGAGTATCGATACAGACTAAGCATCACTACTAAGGTGGAAATTGTTAGAATATAGTAGCAATTCTTGGTGGGTTAAAGTGTTATTAGTCCACATGTATGGATTTAATTGTACTTAGTTAATTAGAGTTAGGGTTAGAGTTAACTATGATTGCTTGGTGTGCAAGGCAAACAAAAATACCATGGAATCCTAATTCCATAAGGATTCTACCCCCCTCATCTCTATAAATAGAGGTGAGGAGGATGCTATTCATTAATTCTTCTTGTCTCGGTGTAAGCATTTGTTGGTTATTAATTAAGGGGGTTTGAGTTGGGATGGCACTCGTGGGCAATGGGCATGGGTTCCTCAAACCCGTCACCCGCCCAAGTGGTTTTTCTCTCACCCGTCACCCACCAATGGGTACAAAATTTTACCCGTACCCATGCCCGCGGGTAAACCCGTGGGTTAATGAAATACAACAAAATCACAAACCCATATATGAAAACTAACTATAAAACTCCGTAATAAGACATCAATCTTTCATATACCCATTTTATTCTTGAAACTCAAATAAACTTCTAGTTTCTTGTGTTTTCTACTTTTCTTGAGACTCGATAATTACTCGTATTAAATATATACCCACGGGAATTTATTAATTTTAGTTTCTTGTTGCACAAATATTCTTAGTATTTTTAATTTAAGTTTAACATAAAAGGGTTTATGGGTACACCCACGGGTATTTAATGGGTATACCCACGGATATTTTGACGGGTATACCCGTAGGTATTTTAAATGGGTGTCATGGGTTTACCCGCGATGGGTATACCTCACCCGTCACCCACCGATGGGTATAAATTTTCACCCACAACCTACCCGTGGGTGAAAATTGACGGGGTTACCCACCCATTTATGCGTGGGTACCCGCGGGTTATGGGTTTTTTTCGCCCATTGCCATCCCTAGGTTTGAGGGTATATATTGTGTGAATATTGTTCTTTTTATTTTTCGATAATCTTGTGATCTTGAGGTGTCGACTTTTCTTGTGAACTCTTTAATCAGTTCAGCTCTAAGCTTTATAGGTTTGTTGAAAGTTTTATCCAACAAAAAGAAAACACATTTGCTTAAAACTTAAAAATGAGTAATGTAAATACTACTACTTACAAAAGACAATGCAATCTATTAAATATTAAAATACATAATTACAATTTAAACCACTAAATTTCTTTACTCACATTTACTCCACACTCATACATACATAAAAAAATAAAATAGACAAATTAACGCTACACAGTCGCCGCTATGCGTGGGTAATCGCCTAATATTTTAAAATTATTGTAATATTTCATTTTCCGTTTCACTAAATGTTTTTATACGTTTTTATTACAAATTTCTTTTTGAGTTGATTTACCTCATCTTACGATCAATTTACAATTACAATTTGATTACTTTACGTTGTATGTATAAAGGTTACATAAAATACCTAATTACAATAACAATTTTCCGCTATAAAATCTCGTTGCTATTAACAGGTAATCATCTTAAATTATATAAAACCTCTATTGGAAAACTAAAATGTTGGTCTACGGGAAAAAACTGAACAATAAAAAGTTTCTAGAACCAAAGAAAGAAGTTCAAAAGTCACTAATCCATTTATCATTTCAGAAGATTTTAATGTCCCGCCTTAGTTAACATAATGGTTTTTCTATCTTGTGCCCTAGGGGCACATGATAAGAACACCATGACCCTATGTACTTTTGGTGTTCTTATCATGTGCCCGTAAAGCACAAGATAGAAAAACTCATTCAAATATGGCCCTTTTTGTAATATTAATAGTTTAGGTTTGTTTAACCTTGTAGCCTAGAATTGTTTATGTATAGATTTTGTCAGAATTGATGTTCTTTAAACTGAAAATGCCAAAGTTCAAGACACAATCAATACATCTCAACTGAAATTCATTACTCTGCATGTAAGAGATGGAATGCACTTAACCCCCTAACTTGAATGTTTTTTTGTCTATGCCCATAATTACATTTGAAATATAAATGAAACTTTTGCGGGTATGTAAATCTTTGAGTGATTAGGGGCCTAATTTATAGTATGGCACAGGGCCACCTAAAACAATGAGACGGCCTTCATAACGATGATCTGCTAGAAAGTGTAGAAAGTGTAAAATCTGTTACACCAACATAAGCTGGCTTAGAACTAAGGGAAACTTCCCATGATGGAAATTATTGCAAGAATCATAGTTTAAAACTACATTCTACTACAAAGTCAGCCTCCAAACTAGAACACACAAAAAAAGAAAAATAAAACAAGGGGAGGTATCAGTAAACTTGAAAAATGGTTACGAATTGGCCTAATAATACACTCGAATTTACACCATTTCAAAAAAAAAGTTTATTTTCATATCCCCATTGATTAATAAATCTCACATTTACATTCATTTTACAGCACCTTTGAAATTGGTGCATTACACCATGACATCCATTATTGGTTAAGATACAAGTTAGGTTAGTTTTAACTTTGAAATACTCTATCATCTCTACTCTCATATCTCTTTTCTAAAATTTAATCCTAATATTTTATTCTATTCATACGAACTCTATTTTTTTTACAGGATGAAGCGGTGCAGCAACCCTGAAGACGGTTGAACTTGATGTATATAACTTTTAAGTATATTTTCAATTGTCTTTAGTATCGATTGCGAAGAGTTTAGCTATATTTTATTTTATAAAGAAAGGTTTAAGTTTACTTCAAAACTTTTTATTAGTTTATTTTCGACCTACAAATATTTAATATTTACTAAAAAAGTTTATGTTGTTTAGATAATTATGATATGAGATTGTTTTGTGTTCTAGAATATGCTCACATTTATATAATATATAAAGCACAGTCGCCCAGATTCTCATACGATTTGCTCACATTGTACTGTCACATGTCTGACCACACCATAGTTCTGACCCAGGATATGGTTCTGATGGTGTTTGTAAACATGTGTATCATCGTAACTCAGTGTCTTTATGACAAGTGGGTTGATATTGAATGAACTACGTACAGATGCTCATCCTTTACATGATAGTATATATTGTGGTAGTGCACTTTCTCATCATTTGTTAGTTTAATTTATAATTAGATATACAATATACAATGGTTCACTCTTTATTATGTAAATGATTTCATCCTTTAGTAGAAACTATTTGTGTTCTATTTTGTCGTTTCTTAAAGACGACATATATATAGGGTGAAAGACACTTTCAAGAAGGAATGTGATCAAGCAATGGGTAAATCCTAAACAAATAGTGGTCAAATGAAGTATATATAGTGTGAGGATATATGTAGCATTCTGCAACTATTAGATGAAGTTATGGCTTATAACAAGTTTTTACGTTTGACGCGTAACATGCTGCTTCGATTGACTCTAATAAATTAAGGATTCATTTACAAAGAACACATGTAAGACAGATGGTGTGTCAAAATGCTTGGTGAAAGAAAAGCAACAGGTGCATTGGAGAACATGACAAATAAGTTAGGATAACTTACAAATCATGTTAGCAAATGATTAGTTCATTTTGTTTGACTTTTGTTTTAGGTTTGAGACAATCTCTAAAGATCGCCAGAGTTGCAAGTTTTAATTTATACCGAAGGTGATAGATGTGCACACACAAATAAAAAAACTTAACAAATTGTTTCTAAAAAATACACACATGTATTATTTTGCAATAACAGATGGTTCATCAATTTTTGTAGTTGTTCAAGGGTATAGTCTTCAAATCAGAGGCGGAGCCAATGGGGTGGCTAGCGGGTGCTCGGTCACCCCAACCAACCCAACTACCCCAGCTTGTGCCTTGGTTTTCAGTCATGTTTATGTAAACTCGATCATTCTAGCACTTTCAATGGGACATACATGGTCTCATTACGCCAAGAATAATGTTGTGGAGTTGCAACCTTTCTGCTAAAACGCTTTCTGTTTTAAAGGTAAGTTACCTACAGTCTTGAATTTCATAAGTCGAACTTTAGTTTTAGGAGTTCTATATAGCATGTACACTAACACCATGAACTATAGATGTCAAGTACATCGTATTTGGCTGGAGTAGGCCGGTTTGGAATATGTTTAGATTCTTAAAGGTCGAATGTTAAATTTTACGTAGATTGAATATGTCAAGATGTTTTAAAGTCTCTTATACGTTTTTAGGTTGTTTTCAACTTCTTAAGCTTGTACATATAAACAAATTAGATATTTTTAAAATGATATAGCTGTTGTGACACATTAATCATGTGTCAAAAGTCATAAAAATGAATTAAGAAGTGCTACCTGACCAACCTAACCTGACCCGACTCTTTATGACTCTTGCTAACATATTGCCTGTTGTGACGCGTACTTCTTTCACACACTTTATCCAACTCAAAACTAAACAACAAACATTGTCCAAAAAAAGGTTTATGAACCGAACCCGCCCGTTGGGCGGGTAGTGTTACTTGCATATATATAGAGTTAGGATCAAATAAGAAGTTTTTTTTAAATAAGAAGGATAAGAAGTAACTATAACCGCATATTCGAGATGGGTCGACTTAAATTAGATGCGTCACTATAATCTTAGATACATTATAATGCATCATAATCTGTTTTCTAGCTTTTAATTAGATGCATATACGTATATTAGATGCATTTCAAGATTTCTCTTGTTTTTTGTTCCTCTATGTGTGCCGAAATCTTGAAAATCAATTTGCACCATCTAAACATCAAACTAACTTTCGAAACTCAAAATGATGCATCTAAATGAATAGAAATGCATATAATGCAAGTCGTTGCATCTCAAATGTGTAGTTTTAGTCACTTCTCACCACATCTTATTTTAATATACTTCTTATTGGATCCTTACCCCTTACTCTATAATATAAATATATATATATATATATATATAATATATATATATAATATATATATATATATATATATATATATATATATATATACAATATAATTATATATATATATAACCGTTCTTTGCAGAACCACTTTTTTGTACAGAACCACTTTTAGACCAATAAGAATTTAATATTAATAAATAATTTTATTTAAATAGAAAGGGTATAATAGTAAAATACTTTTTCACCTTCTTTTTAAATTGACTTTATTAAAAAACGTTTTTTTTAAACCTTATAATTTTCAGAATTAAAAAAATATTTTTTTTAGTTTTATATATTTTTTCATCATACATATTTTCAGAAAAAACGCATATATGTTTTTTTAATATTGTTAATTTTTTTCCAAAGATACAAGTGTTTTATATAAAAAAGGTGTATATGTTTTTTTTAATATTCAAATTTTACACAAGTTTCTTGCATACAATTGTTTAGAAACTTGTTTTTTTACTTAAAATGGTACTTGCACAAATGTTTCTAGCGTACATTATCCATCAAAATTTTATGACAAAAAACATATACATGTAATCACTAAATTTATAACAAAGCAAAAACGTAAATACAATACACAAAATTTGATATCAAATGAAATACAATTCAAATAGAAATATATATTGTTAAATATAGATGTGCAAGAGGTTCAAAAACATGTGTGCACGCTTCGCGAACATATATGCATGGCTTCGAGAACGTATATGCACGGCTTCGAGAACATTTGTGCACGCCATCAAAAAGCACAAGTGAATCCATTGATCATCTTCATCATACACTCATCATACACCGTCACTCCTATGATTGAGCCATTATTCTAAAACAAATATACAAAAAAACTAATTATATCAAATTATGTCAATGTTAAATTAATTGTAAAACTAATCGATAAATAAACGATAAACACATATATGTGCAGCTCATCAAGCGACTAGTTCATAACAAGTAACTCAGATCTTATTCACAATTTATAATTTAGCCAATAACTAGTTGATAACAAGTAAGTCTAATATTTTATTCCCAAATTTTAATAAACTAATTAACCAAGTTGCAGCTCATCAAATCCTTTTGCCGCTTGTTCAACGAATATCACTTTTATTTAAAATTGTACTAGTTTACTTACATCTTTACAAACCATTCAAAGTAAATTGGTAACTTTCAACTAAGCCAACAGTAGCACTATAACTTTCATTATACTAACATTTACACCTTATTCAAAGACAAGAACGCTAGGTATAACACTTTTCACTTATATCAAGCAAAATTCAAATCAAATGCTCAACAAATTCAATTACTCCAAACAAAAATAAATCATGACACAGTCAAAAGTAAAAGTGAAACAAAATACGCCGAACCCACTATAATCAAGCTATGGATTTTTACGTACATTTTTCTTATATGAAATCAAATTAGGTGAAAGAAATATTAATAATAAAAAAAGGAGTAAACTGCAAAAATCATCCCTGTGGTTTATATTTCTTTCTTTCTTTTCCAGTTTTCCTTTCTTCTGGCACAATCATTCCATGAGCCAGATACTATTGTGGGCACTAATCATCCTGAGTTGGTGAAACGTTCATCAGCAAAAAATAATCCCCTAGGGATGATTTATGCAAAAACTTTTTTTACACTTTTTTGCAAAAATCATCCTCAATAAGGATGATTTTTGCCGAACATTTGCCACTCAGGGATGATTAGTGACAATAGTATCGGCTAGGGATGATTAGTGCCACAAACTACAAACCACAGGGATGATTTTTGCAGTTTACTCTAAAAAAAGTATGCTAACAAGAAAATTGGAAGAATTAAAAACGAATAGAGAGAGAGACCCATGAATCAAGCGTACAAGTTTGAGTTGTGAAACATACTCTTAGTTTCAAGATATTTACCATAATGCCACTTTTTTTCCTTGATTTTGTGATCTAATTACTGATACATATATGACGAGATCTGAAAAGAAAACCACAACCTCAAATCACGACTTGACGGTTCACGAATAATACGATCAGATCTAAAAATTATAACACAAGAAATCTAAATAAACGATTTAGAAAAGGAGTAAATAATTAAAACCTTGTTAATTCAAAGATCCACCGATGTCCTCCTCCTCCAAAGATACAAGTGTTAATTCAAAGATCCACATGATCGAAGTATAGCAGTCCATAAAAACTCCCAAATCATATTAGACGATGGATTTGGAATTTTTTTTGTA
Source organism: Tanacetum coccineum (assembly GCA_026074375.1). Taxonomy (NCBI): domain Eukaryota; kingdom Viridiplantae; phylum Streptophyta; class Magnoliopsida; order Asterales; family Asteraceae; genus Tanacetum; species Tanacetum coccineum. Next base: position 2,177 of record BQNB010077249.1, on the reverse strand, counting down.
GCATTTTGTGGTGTTGTGGTGGCTCAAAAGATGAGTTAGGGTTGGTGGGAAATATGTGAGAGAGAGAAAGATACAGATATAAAATAAACCGCATAACTCCCCACAAATTTAGGACGGTTTTTGAAAAATAACAATTACGAAATTCCTTTAATACCCTTTAAGTCATTTTTTTTTAAATAACATTCCTTGTAATTACATTATTTATAATAATAGCACAATTGATCTCATCCATTAATAAAATGATCTAATGGTTCACAATTGGTTCTGTAGGTTCTGTACAAAAAAATGGTTCTGCAAAGAAAATGCCACTATATATATATATATATATATATATATATATATATATATATATATAATATTTAACCAGTTTAGGTTTGAAGACCATTAAAAATCTGCTAAGAATCCATATTTACATCTTATTGAAAAATCTATTAACTTTGAGGACCATTCGGGCTACAAAAAGACCACACTGCATGTTTTGTATCGTTGACTCTATTTTTTCAAATACAAATTAAGTGCTCGATGTAACGGACCATTTGATATTTTTGGGGTCATTGGGTGTGTGTCTTTTCAGAATTATTGGATTATATAACTAAACATTTAGTTGTGTAATAATGACTGAAATTATATAGAGTTGATTAAACTTGTATGTTTATTAGAACGACAACTTTTTATACTTGTATATCCTACATATGTCACACGTACAAACTTATATGTTTTAAAGGATACCTGAACTTATAATCTTTAGATTGATGGACCAGCTACATATGGCTATGCCAAAACTGAAGTCTGGGTGATTAAACTTGTATGTATCTTCTAAATTAGTTTACATGGTAACATTTTTTCCTCGGAATTTAGTTATTTATAGATTCGATTCACTATTAAATTATATTTACATGTGAATCAAATCAAAAATTATGAATTAATTTGCTCAAACGATGATTTCTTAATCTTCTCAAACTAAAAATCTTCTCAATGGAACCAAAGCCCTGATACAGAATCCGGATCCATTGAGAAAATTTTTATTTTGAGAAGATTGAGAAGGCTTTCAAAAACGATAGATTTTTAACTTTAATTCAAGTTTTTCAAGCGTAAAACTCATTTTAATGTGATTATAATCCAAAATGTGTAAAAAAAATTGAATCAATGTTAAAAATCTCTCGATTTTGCGATATAAGTACAATGCTGAATCATCTGTACAAGTTTAATGATTCATTACCATAACTTGATTTTAACAATGATTTGTGAATCAAATTTGTGAATAGATTCGATTCACTATTAAATGATGTTTACTTATGAATCAAATCAAAAAATATGAATCAATTTGCTCAGACGACGATTTCTCAATCTTTTTAAAATAAAAACCTTCTCAATAGAACCAAAGACTTCTGATATAAATATCTATATATTAAAAAAAAGAGTTAAAAGGCACTTCTATATTTATGAGTGTGTATGATGTATGTTTTTATATATGCATATTTTTTTTGGTGGTGACAAAAAAAGGTGATCATTGTAGCGGAAAGATGATGAAAGCGGTAATGTGCTGAAAAATATGAAAAATATGAAAAAAAATGACGACCGTTGTGTATAGCCTTAATGCCACGGTGACAATTTATATTGAGAAAACTACAATTTTGGTCCACTATTTTTACCGGGTATAACACTTTTGGTTCATTTTTTAAAAAATTTGCGGGTTTAAGCCAAAACCCGAGTATCCATTTCACATTTGAGCCAAATCAGATTTAACGAAATTGTCTGATTTGGCTCAAATGTGAAATGGATACTCGGATTTTGGCTTAAACCCGCAAATTTAAAAAAAAATAGACCAAAAGTGTTATACTCGGTAAAGATAGTGGACCAAAATTGTAGTTTTCTCATTTATATTATACCAAGTCATATCTGGCACCTAAGGTAATAATAGTATTACAAAGTATTATTGTTGTGATATTTATAAAATAAAAAATGTTTGGTGGATTGAGAATCTTTAAGGTGTCCGTTCCCAGTTTTATTTACTGCAAGAGTGCAAGGGTAACCATCGACAAAGGGCAACTGTCATGTGCAACCCTTGACTTTTTCCCTAAAAAGGAAACATGGCCAACCAAAAACCATGGTTCTTGCTGGGTCCCACTCCCACATATGCCTCTTTCACCTAAGATGCATTTAATATACGGAAAGGT
>BQNB010077248.1:2904-30900 GCA_026074375.1 Tanacetum coccineum | reverse complement strand
GAAATCTGTTTGAAAATTGATGTGTCATGTTTTTTGTATCAATACATTTTAGATTAATGCAATTGAATATGTTGCTGAGAATTCCTTGAAATATGATGTTGTGAGATGTAGTCGTGGTTTGTAAGTTGATTCGTAAGTGTTGTATGCTTTGTTTTATTTGATTTTAATGGCACATTGGCTTTACGCGTCCGATAAATTTTGAAACTTATTAAGGATATGTTCTTACATTTGGGTTGAATTTTTTAGGTTGCTCTGTATATTGTACCCGGGGATTTTTGTTCATAGTACGAAGACAAGTTTATGGTACGAATGTTAGCAGCGACAGAGGTATATGTTTAGTTTTTAACGCATTATCCTGTAACCTTTATTTATGTTTTCCTGACAAAAAATTTTTACATCCAATACGGTATAAGATTTAAAATGTACTAACGAAAATTTACGTTTCGATACAACTATTAATAGTAAGTTCTCTTTTGTGTTTATGGTATTGCAGAAATGACAAATGTTGATATGAGTGTTTTGGTGAGGAGCGGGGAAGAAATCGATATAAATGTTATGTCGGATGCTTGAAGTATAATTTCGTTATGGAATATGGCTACATTAGTAGCCCATTTCTAGCATCCAAACGGAAGCAATTCAGCATACTCCGTCGTCAAACTCAGCATGGAAGAGGTATGTTGCTATTGAATGTAATTTTTTTTCATTTTTATTTTTTTTGAGGGGGCATCTTTTTGTTGAATGTTTTCTGTTATTTTATTTATATCCGTGCTCATTATGGTTGCTTCTCTACTCAAGAGTCTCATTGTATGAAAACATATACTTTATTTAATGAGAATTATGATTTTTTGTCCCTCACTTTGCCTAGCTGCTCATTGAATGATATTATCAGGATGTACTGTCTTGAGTTGTTTATGAAATTGGCATCTTTAGTGGTACAAAACAATACTTAAATAACAGTATATGTAGAAATTATCAAGTAACTATAGTTTATATACGTCAAGGAGTGGGTTAAGAAAGTTGAGGGTCAGTATGGTAGAGTTCTTGAATTGAAGGAATGTGTGAGTTGTTTCATTTTGATGATATGTATAATTTTGAATATTGTTAGTCGTTGATCATGTGTTATATGACTTTTTTAGCAACATGGGTGGACACCGACATATATATATGAGGTTTGTTTGTTGCTACAACTTACATACTATATACTATTTCTTGTTATCATTAGTTAGATGTAAATTAAAATTTGATGAGGTTTGTTTATTTTTAGATCATGTGGGTTTTGACATCGGATGCGCTTATGAAGTTGCTCGAAAAATGCAAAAGTCAGGTAATCGATGATTTATTTTGTTGGTTGTCTGATCCTATCCAACAACTTGGGTATTCTGTAATGATATTCGTATAGAGTTTCATGGAACCAAATCAAGGACATGTTGTTCTTCAAGTGGTTATGCGCAAGATGATAAAGAAGTTATTGATGTACATGATTATTGGATTAATCAAAGAGGCAATGTTTAGTATGAAATTTTTATTAGTTTTGATCTATCTAAAGTAGAATGCTAATTAAGCAGCAAACAGATTGCATTCTTTTATATATCTATTGTCAAACAGGTTGTTTGTTTTCCTGTGTTTTGTTAGTTGACCATCTTTGTATGCCTAAAAATCGCATTGCTTCCACTTAAATAATGCATTTATTAACCATGTTACATTTTATAATGTTAATCTTCAACATATTGATGCAGGGTATTTGGGTGGCGTTGAATTGACATTCCAACCGCATGCGAACGTAGCAATACTGGGTGACTACGCATGAGTACAATTTTATCCAGCTTTTTAACACAACTGTTTTAAATATATAAATGTAGACTCTTGAGGCGATTTGAGCTGTTAAAGTCGAATGTGATTGTAATTTTATTTAGGTTTTAAATTAAATGTAAAACTTATTTGTTTATCGTTTAACTTTAAGTTACAATAATAAATACAAATACGTTGATCGAAAAGTTTGTCGGATATTAGGCTCCGCAGCAATGCACGACTGCCTAATACCTCATTTAAATATAAAATATAGCGAGTATGAATGCTATTTTCGTACTTTAGTTAAATTTTAAAAAGGTCATATGAAAATAGTTAAAATGCAAATTTATACTATATAGCATTTATCTAAGTGATGTTAGAGCCGGTACTATTGCTTAGCCGCCGAGTCACGAGGTCGGCTTAAAGGAGTGGATCGGCTTGGGTGTACTGTGGAGTCACGGATTGAGCCGATATTGTTCACAGCCTGATCGGACGACTTGAGGCATTAAAATAATAGGTTTGTGGCATCTCCACTCACTTGCCTCTCATTGCATGTTGGACACCCGTTTTCCATTGTTGTTTCACAACCATCCTTTCTCAATAAGAGTCACCATTTCATTTCGTTGGTCTCTTATTTCTCTCTCTACACACACATGTAATGGATTTTTAGGTGGTTTAGACAAGTAGTGGTGGTTGTTTAGGGTTTTGGTGTTTCAAGAATAAAATGTAATGGTTGTTTAATTTATGTGGTTTAAATCTGAAGGAGTGGTCATAGTTTATGGTTTTGGTGTTCAAATAATTGATACCGAGGTTTGGCTGCTATTTGATTCGTTATTTGATTTGTTAAAAATCATACATATATAGTAATAATTGCTTAATACATATATATAATATATAACCAAAATATCAATTAAGAAGAAAGAGTAAGTATTCCATAAGGCTTTAAAGAAAATTACTTTTACCCACAGTAAAATCCCAAAAAAACCTTCCCGGGTCGTTTCCCGACGAGGCGTGAATTAAGAATCGCGATTAAGTTTGTGATCGCGTGATTGAATGATCAAAGATTTGGTATTGATTATGTTTCAACTAATACTATTAATAAAATGCAAAAATAAGTATAGGCAAGCTAAAAACGAAAGCAATTAAGGCTAAAACACGAAAACGATAACGGGATCCTAAACCCGTTCTTTAAAAACCTAAATTCTACGATTTTAACCCTAAAAATATGAATTTACTTTTTAACAGTCCTAAATGATTAATAAAAATTTTAGAAAAAAGAATTATATTTTTTTGACTTTTATTTTATTTATTAGGAATTAAAAACAATTTTACTCTAAAAAAATAATTAAAAATACTAAACTAATTTGGAAAAATCTAAAAAATTAAAGAAAGGTGCTTTAAGCTAAGTAGAATCTAAGAAAAATAAAAGTGGTGAACCAGCTTATCATAATAAGCTGGAAATAAGCTCTAAAGAGCTTATAGGAAAAACTGCTAACTAAAGGTTAAAAGTATAATAAAAACAAACTTAGACGTAAAAGACCCAAGGGCAGTGGTGGTAGCAGAGTGTAGTGTTAAAACTTGGTTGAGGTTGGTTGAGGTTAAGGGTTCGAGCCAAGCTCACCCTTGACTTCCCAATTTCCTAAGTTTTTTATTTGCTAAAACTTTTTTTGCACACTAAAACTTAAGTTGTAAATAAGCACTTTTAATAAAACAAGATTTTCAGAAAAGCAACAAATAAGCTAGAAAAGCAGATGCAAATAAGCAGAATCACAAAGACTTAACACTTTATATTCAAAACTTAAAACTTTCAAATAAGCTCAAATAAGCTTCAAGTTAAATAAACAAGCTTCAGACTAACTTAAACATGTCTAATAAGCAAATGCAGACCATAATAAGCACAAGGGAAAAACAAATAAGCTCAGAATTTAAATTAAGCAATTACAATGGCAAACTTGTAAATAACTAACAGGTTGAGAGGCTACTTTCTTAACAGATTTTAAAGGGCTTAAGGTAAAAGCTAATGACATCAATGTTAAACCTTAAAAACAGATTACACTACTTCAAATTTCAGATTAAAAAAACAAACTTTTTAAAGACTAAGACACAAGAAAATAAATGACAGATTTAGGCTAAATCATAGACAACAAATGCAGGAACACAAAACTTAATCCTAATGCATCATAGCACTCAAAATGAACATGAAAATATGAACTTATATCAATCTAAAGCCAATGATCAAAATAAGCATACCTATCAAACAAAAGGGGGCTACACCACAGACTTAACCTATAACAAGCTAACAATAAACTTGAACATTTAATCTTTGAAAACTTTTTAAAACAGACTAAATCCACTTAAAAGAACTTGTTAAAGTTGGCTCACTGAACCAAAATAGTTTTAAACCAATTTTTACCCATTTTAACTTCTTAACCCAAACACTCCTTTAAGTATCTCATATCCATTTTAAGCTTGGTTTTTAAAGATTTAAGCAAAGTTCTTTAAAGACAGATGGTTGACAATGAATAATAAGCAATATTAAGTAATAGGAACTCAGAAATAAGCACTTGAAATAAGCAAACAAGATAAGCAGTACTAACTGAATATAACTAACAATTTTAACTCAAATCATAAACAAAGGAAATTTAAACTACAAGACATCATAAATAAGCAACAAACATTAATAATAAGCATAAATAAGGAGAAAATAAGCAGTGAATAAGCTAACAGTAAATAAGCAAAAACTGGAAAAATGAAAACTTACAATGCCCTTTGCTTAAACAAGGGATTAAATGCTCTTAGAGCTTATCTACAAACCTCTAGCTTATCAAAGACAAGCTAGTAAAAGCAATAAGCCCTTCCCTTTCTGGCTTATCTTCCCAAAAGAGCTTTTGAGTGAAAAAGACTTATGCTATATAAACTATGGAAAAGTTTATATAGCTTAAGTTAAACAGCTTAAATGACAAGAAAAAGAGATTAAGAAAGCTTAACAAACTTTTTAAAAAAAACATAAATTGCATTAATCTTAAAAACAGAATTTAACATAAAAACTTAAATTTCATTAACTTAAAACAAGAGTACAAGGCGTTTAAAAAAAAGTACAATAAGCTGAAAATAAACTAAGTTAAGCTAAAAACTAGATATCCTCATATGGGCTTACAAGGTCTTATTTATAGAAGAGAGATAAAAGTTCTAGGTCTTCTTCTTTTGTTACTTCTGTGAGTGAGATGAGAGGGTGTGCTTCTTGTGTGAGAGAGTTGCAAAATCAATCATAGCCATTCGTCTTTCTTGTTCTCCATGTCCATTGATCACAACCTTTTATTTGGGTCTTCAATCTGTTGACGAATGAGGTTTGAGAGGATTGCCAAGGTGGATTTGGATGTTTATGAAGTGGGGTTGAGGGGTTTTTTTTTTGGGTTTGGGCTTGGTAATTGGGCCAGGTTAGTGTTTGAATAGGACTAGGGCTAATTTAAACATTAAGGCTTATAGATATGAGCTTAATGTGTGGCGGTATGTCCCATATAAGATAAAACTTATCGGCTTTGGCTTTGACTTGGTTTGACCTTTTGACTTTTTGACTTTTTTACTTGACTTAGACTTTGACCTTTTCACAGCCTATCCATTTCTTGTGCTCAGTTTGTCGTTATTTAAGATTCAAATTTTTAGTTTTAAGTGAATATCGATACCTGCACAGTATACAAAGCAAAACACATATATATGGCCATATTAAGTCCAGTTATGGTCATTTAAGGCTCGTTCATTTAGGCTCGTTTTTATAGATAAAAGGTATGTGTAATTAAGCACATACCAAAATCCCCCATACTAAACTATTGTCGTGTCCTCACGCAATGCCATAAGTAAACACTTTAGAAAACCAAGAATCTCAATCCCCCTCGACTAATTACCTCAAAAAGTAGCTAAGTGTTCATCGAGGGGAATTAAAGAATCAATAGCTTTGAAAAGCCCCGTTTTAACCATTTTTATAAATCTACTCAAATTACCACACATATTTTTGTATTTTTCCTTTTTTCTTATTTTTTTATACTTTTCTTTTTTAAGCAACTAACTAGAATGTATGGACTTTCGTTATTTTTATAACTTTTAGGGTCGCTACACAAGAAGCACTTTAATCCTAAAATGCCCAAAAAAAGATAAATTCATCGTCCTCGATTTTTCACTTGTCTCAAACCAAGCTTAAAACGAAATCACCGTTAAATATAAGCTAAGATGCTAACACTACTCATACTTGTAACTTGTGAAACTTTTCGCTCCCGACAATTATTATATTATAGGTGAATGTGCCATTTTGAATTTCAACCATGGATCAACGTTTTGCAAAATTTTCTATGCTTCACGTTCCACCCAAGAATAATGAGTTTGAAGGCGAGATCATCCCATGTAGCGACTTTCGTCTCGGCACATCCCAACCTTGCGGCTAAGTGACCATGCTTTTGACACCCCATAGAGACTAGTATCGAGACTCATGGACCTCCGGTTTCAAAACCCTTGGATTTCCCGTTTATACATAATTTATTTAGAAAAATCACAACTTAAAACGAAATAGTCTTAGTTCAAATGCAGATTTAAATTTAAGAAAAAGAGATTTTCCCTATATTTATTAAATCACATATATTACACTTAATATAATTATGCATCTTTTAAACTAAGGAAATCCTCGACCTTTTAGAAGACTGCAACATCGGTTGTGAGCCGACAAGATGCAGTAAACTTTTATTAGCCCATAGTTTTTATTATTATTATTATTACCTCATTTTTCATTTTTCATCATTTTTTTAACACCATGATATAGAGAAAAATTTTTTTTAGAAAATTTAAGTATAAATTTGAACTAAGACTAAATAAATTATTGTTATCTACTATACTTCAAAAATCGTTGATTTAAGTTTAATTTTCGAGAAGAGCACGTATTATTAATCTGGTTAGAAGCTTATGGGAGAAAAAGCCACAAATTACACTTATGAGCTCTTAAGATTTCCAACTAATCCTTGTTTAGCATCCAACTCATAATTAACTCTATCATTTCTCGTTTTTTGTAAATTTAAAATCTTTAATAAAAAGATCCGCGAATGCTTAGTCTAAAAGTTAAGGGCCAAGCTAGACCTCAACACGCTCGATCGAGTCGAAATTTATTCTTATTCTACCCAGCAGGAATGTCAAGATTGTGATAAAACACTTATTTATTTTTGAAAATTTTTAAATTTTTTCATTTTTTTGGTATTTTGGTGGTAAAAACGGGATTACGTAAAAACAACGACTGCAGGCATAATCAAATCGATAGATCCCCCACCATACTAGAATTGAACATTATCCTCAATGTTTTAAGAAGGGTCTCTACGTAAATCTAAAGCCGTTTATTAAGTATGCTCAAAGATAAACGTTAGTCGATAAGATTAGATATTGGATTCCCATAATTATGTTAAGGATTGAAGCTCGAGTGTACGAAGGACAAAACCATGAGCATGAGAGGCTTCAAAATCCGAGGCAATCCTGGACATACAACAAAAATCACAAAACACGAGAAAGGAAGATGCGAGCCTCCTCACAACACACTTATTCATTACTACTATTATTATATTAGGATAAGCATGGGTTGCCACCCATGAAGCGCTTGTTTATTAATGAGTCATTAAGCTAACTCGTCCCCATATTCATTGGTCCATGGGGAAAGTTTGGAGATCCGGGACAACCATCGGTGGTATGTCCCCTCCAAAGTAGTGTTTAAGTCTATGACCATTCACCTTGAAGTTTGGCCCGTCGGTTTGAGATAACTCGACGGTGCCATAAGGAAATACTTGGGTAACGGTGAATGGTCCAGTCCAGCGGGTCTTAAGCTTGCCCGAGAAAATCTTTAATCGAGAATTAAAGAGGAGGACTCGATCACCAACGTTGAAAACGCGGTTCTTGATCTTGGAGTCATGGATCCTCTTTGTTTTCTCTTTGTAGATCAAAGAGTTCTCATAGGCCTGATCATGAAGTTCATTTAATTCATTCATTTGAACTTTTTGGTGATCACCCGCGGTCACAAGGTCATAATTGCAATGCTTTAAGGCCCAATAGGCCTTATGCTCGAGCTCGATGGGAAGATGACAAGCCTTTCCGTACACCAACTTATAAGGAGTGCACCCGATGGGTGTCTTAAATGCAGTACAGAAGGCCCACAAGGCGTCATCCAACTTATCGGACCACGAAGCACGGTGTTCGCCTACGGTCCTTTCCAGAATGCGTTTCAAACCACGATTTGAAACCTCAACTTGCCCACTTGTTTGTGGGTGATACGCGGTGGAGAGACGGTGAGTAACTCCGTATTTAAACATGATCTTCGCAAACTGATCATTGCAAAAATGGGTACCGCGATCACTAATGATAGCACGAGGGGTCCCAAATCAGGCGAAGAGAGATTTTAAAATTTTACAAACAACTCGGGCATCATTGGTGGGGAGCGCTTTCACTTCAACCCATTTTGACAAATAATCGACGGCCACGAGTATTTACTTGTTCCCTCGTGAAGACGGGAACGTGCCCATGAGCCGATGCCCCAAAACGTCAAAAATCGTCACAAACTTTAATTGCGTTTTGAGGCATTTCACTCATTGGTGAGATTTTTCCCTGACGATGACAAGCCATCACAACGGGTGACCAATCATGGCATCGCGGTAAAATGGTAGGACCAAAATATCCTGAGTCAAAAACTTTCATGCAAAGTAGTTGGCACCATATTGTCCCCCATGGGCCTATTATGCAAGCTGAGAGATGTCTTTCAACTTCTTGCCGTAAACACACGCCAGATCACTTGATCCGCACAAGATTTTTGAACAAATAGGGGTCGTCCCAAATGTAGTGCTTAACATCTTTGAAAAACTTGTTCTTTTGTTAGGACGACATCCCTTTAATCACAAAATTCCCCGCATAGGAATTTGCAAAATCGGAAAACCATAGGGTATTATCATCACCACAAAAGGTAACCATACCAAGTGTCTCGAGAGAAAATGTTTGGGTAATTTCCTTGTTCTCGAGAACATCTTGGTAGGGATTTTCAAGTCTGAAAAGTCCCGCCGAAAATTTCTCTGCTCCTTTTTTTTATCACAAATAATGACATCAAATTCTTGGAGTAGGAGAATCCACCGGAGCAATCTCGGTTTAGCATCTTGCTTGGCAAGAAGATATTTAAGAGCCGAGTGGTCCGTATACACTATGGTCTTTGACAAGACTAAATAAGGCCAGAATTTCTCAAAAGCATACACCACGGCTAATAACTCTTTTTTTCCTATGGTGTAAATGTACAGAGCATCCGTCATGGTCTTTACATGCATAGTTATAGGCTAAAATGTTTGGTCCTGTTACTTGCCACCAAAGACATGCAACTACTACCGCGTAATCACTAGCATCACACATAATTTCAAACGGTAGGTCCCAATCGGGGGCAACTAAAATCGGAGCTTCGGTTAATTTCTTCTTAAGTATATTAAATGATTCAACACAATCTTTCGAGAAGATGAAAGGGGTATCTTTTTCAAGAAGATGGGTCATCGGCCGGGCGATTTTAGAAAAATCTTGAATAAATCGACGATAAAACCCGGCGTGACCTAAAAAACTTCGAATGCCTTTAACGGAAGTCGGATGAGGGAGTTTAGCTATAACATCGACTTTAGCTTTGTCGACCTCAATCCCGGACTTTGAAATCTTATGTCCTAGAACAATGCCTTCTTTTACCATAAAATGGCATTTCTCCCAATTTAGAACTAAATTAGTGTCTTCGCACCGTTTGAGCATTTTTTTCTAAATGGGAGAGGCATGAGGAGAAATTGTAGGAACCCGATTTAACACTTCATAACACGAATCAAGAACTAAGAAACTAGAAAGAAGAAAAGAGATAAAGGTTTAGAGAGAGAGATGAGAGAAAAAAGATATATTGAAAATATGAAAAACTAGATATTTTCTAAAAAGAAAATATCTATATATATGAGAATATTTTCTCTGAAAAAGAAAATATCTAAATATATATATACCACCTACACATTGTAATGTGACGAGGCGGATATTTAACTAGACTCGGCTCGGGTTTTTGTTTGGATTAAAACCCGAACATAACAATATTAGATTAACCTATCGAGCCCGATTCCCGAATATTATCTTATTACAAACGTTAACTAATTAGAGACCGAAGCATCCATCGTAGAGTGACCGACAGCTTCCTTGTTCCGACTTAATCATTGAGCTAACAATTCCTCCCCCGAAGGAGGTCTTGAACACGGGAACTGCTTCCCTTTATTGACTCAATAAAGATTGAGCACACAATCTCCCCTGAGAAAGGAGAAGTGAGTTCATTGATGACACTCCTTCATGAGATCAGTGAGATTGCTTTTGTCGTTTAAGCTCGAGTGTTCTTGGTCTTTGTCTTCGTTGTAATCTTGTTCCTTCATGCTTTGCGATCTTGACTTTGAGCCTTTGTCATTGTCTTTATCGTCTTTGCCATCTTGCGATCTTGTGTCTTTGACCAACATGCTCATACTTTTGCATTATCTTGAAAGCTTTAAATCAGAGTTAGCGGAAGTCTTTGTCTTTAAATCTTGAGCTTTCTAGATAGTTTGTCTTCGTAGATTGAGCATTTGAATGGGATTGAGGTTGCCGTTACCACCGTTTGACCTGCAGGTTTACGTTAGTGATAAACGAGAAAATTGATTTGAAAAATCAATCGACGTGTCACTCGTTAAAGAGTTTTTGTAACACATCGAGAGTGTCATGTTTTTATCAAAATTCATCAACCGTCAATTCATTTACTGGACCAAATCGATATCCAGTTGTCACAAGTTTGATTCATATAGAATCTCGCAAGTCACCTACCGCAGTGCTGTTTGATGATGACACTGGAAGGATTTCCATTCGTCATTGTGAATACTAAAGAGTATCACTCTGAATGTTCTGGCAAATATCACAATGATATTGCGTAGGACTCTTGATAACAGCTTGATAAACCGATGATGATCAACAAGTGTTTGAATGAAATGTGTCTAACGAGATTTTTATTGACACTTGGCTCTAGACCGATTATGGAATTTTGGTTTTAGTACTCGAGGCTGGAGCAGTTTCCACCTTTTCAATATCACGATCTCGAATGAGATTCATAGATAACGTGTGTATCTCCGTGACAAATGAGACAAGTTTCTTTTAAGAGAAACTCGAATGGCTGGGAAGGGTTGTGCATTGCATCACTAGGTCCATGATGTCGTTTTCAATGTCAGCAATCAACTTGTGATTCTGACAGCATATGTATTGACCCGGTTTCTGCCTTAAGTTGTGTGGAGGGCTTCTTTCATAGACCACTTTTATCCATACAATTCTTTTTCATTCTTCAACGCCTCAATGCTTACCAAGACATCATTACTAACACCTTGTTGTGATTGTTTCATGTAACGCAATCCTTAGTCGGCATTATTCCATATACATTCATCTCAATTATAACAAGGACTGTAATTTCAACTTTGGATTATCCTTGGTAATTCCTCCGTTCTGGTTGAGCATAAAGGATAGATCCTAACCTAACCACCTTATACTTCAGAATCGTCGTGAATTAAGATGGTTGTTGGGTATAATAGACGAAACATACAACCTTTTCTTCACACATTGATTGAATTAGATCATATTTAAATACATTATCTCCCGTATTTAAATAAATAAACAATGTAGTTTTTGAAATACCTTTGATTAAAATATGTCTTGAAAAATTCCGTGGGAGAAAATATTTCAGCATGAATGGTTTAGAACATTTGGTATAATGGTTTTTAATACAATAAGAATTGTCAGTTGTTGAAGTATCCAAGAACCTTACAACTTTGATTTTTCGAAAAACTCCCCCTCAAAAAATAGGACCAATTGAAAAATTGTTGTCCTTTGAAACATTGGTGAGGATGGAGTGTTGAACACACAATTTTGGAAAGATTATGATTGCATCCGAGAAATCGTTGAAAAATGTGTTTAAAACTTTTTTTGAAAAACCAGATGTTAGAGGACTTTTCTCATCTAACGGTAAGGTAAGCGCGACTGAAACGGTACACTGTTCCTTTTTCTTGAGGCGAAAAACATTGAATGTTGGTAAGAACACTCAAGGACCCGAGAAAACGTTTAATTTTCTCGTTGGAGGATAAGTTATAACCTTCCTTTATTTGAAGTCCGGTGTATGTACTGAAATTTGCACATAACCATTTAGAAAATTAGAAATTGACAAGTTTTGAACTATTTGCAACTCTTCGCTACGAACTTCATTTTTACCACCCGTGTCAATGGTTAATAATCGACATTTCTAAGCACGTAAATGTTATCGATTCCAAGAGACATGTCGAGAAGAATCTTTTTGGAAAATTTTCTGATTTTCTGATTTTGTATATATTTACCTGTTGTCCTCAGCATTGCTATATGATGGTGGAAAAAATTATTAAAAATTTTTCCCCACTCTTGTCGTGATGTAGCTGTCTTGACTGCTAGAGGAACAACTTTTGGAACCAGCTTTGAACTGACGGTTCGTTGCTGTGGTCGTGAATTCGAGTTCTGAACGGTTTTATGTCAGAATCATGCCATGAAGACCGAGGCTGATCTGCTACCGATCAAAACGTCTTTTAAACATGAAGGAACGGGCCTGAAGTGTTATTTCAGCAACACCATTGACATTGACGACCGAGGCATGGAACAGTTGTGTTCAATACTTCATTAAAATGATCATCAGATCTAAATTCCTTGAAGCCCTGTTTTTTGTGAGTATATCTTTTTTTTTCGCAACCAAACCTGAGATCCCTTCCTCTGTAGATTGACGATGTACTGTACTTATGAGAGTACCGACACTGACATTAAGAAGCATGTTCCATTTCACATTGTATGGGATATCAGCATTGAACCATTTGGGGTTCACTTTTCCAACCTTGTGTGCTAGAGGCGAATGTCTTGTCCTTTGGAACCATCTAAGACAAACATCTTGAGAATTCTACCCGTTGGTTGGCCACCCAAGACAAAGATCTAGGACTTGTTGTTTACTCTCATGCATAGTGGTAGTCCTTTGATTAAAACCTATGTCCTTTGGGATCTGTCTTTTTGGTTTCGTTGCAACCCTTATTGCTCTACGGGTTTGTTTTCTATTTGTTGTCTTATTGGATGGAACCTTAGCACGCGAGTTGACTTCTTTTAGGAATTTTATTACACAAGCGTCATGATTGGCATTAAAGACACATTTCTGACATGTCGAGCAAACAAAATGTTTGGAGTCAAAAAAATTTCTAGGGATCCTAGAGTGTTCATGTGTCTTTTTCTTAGCTTCCTCTAGTTATGGATTAGTGAAACAATGGGTTCGTTTGAGCTATACATAGATGATTTGGTTGTCAATCATGAGTAGGTATTTTGAAAGGGGCAAGATTCTCTTCCCTTAGGCAAATGATGTGTAGTGACTGGTTTTGACAAGTCGTTGTTCACATCAACTTGGGAGGCAAACCGTGGTCTTGAAATTCAAGGTTCCTTCAGACTAAACGCAGTCGGTTTGTCTACAATGGATTGGTTTTTGAGTGGTTGTCAAACCGGTTTTCCCAAGATTGATGGCTTTGCAAACTTAGTATCACCTATTTCCCTGTAAGTTTTCTTAACTCATTATTTAATGCGGCAATTGCAAACCCTATTTCTGAATCTGAGCTAGTACATCAATCAGACAATTTCAATAGAACTTTTTGTTTAGTTTGTTCCATTAAAAGAAGTCATTCTGGTTTTGGTCCTGAACTCGTGTCCCTTATTGATAGAATCAAAGAAGATCTTTGTAAGATGCTGTTCAAGTGCTCATTTCTTATGTACTGCTCATTCCTTGGCGAGTAATTTAGCCACACTACGTTTCCAATTAGATGTTTATTGTTTTAATTACATCTATGTCCGATTTTATAAACCTTGGCTTCATTACCTTTTTCTTTCAAAAAGATTTTTTTTTTTGGACTTTGTTGCCCTGATTTTAAAACATTGTTTTCCATTTGTAAATTTAGTTCAAGATTGATACAGTCTTCCGAGTTTTTCCAACATATTTTTGAAACTGGGCAAAAGATCTTTTTGAGACAAACATGTCAGACTCGAGGATTGATCCTGAGAGTTCAAATTGTCTGTCATCATTAATATAGCAGGAAAAGGACGTCTGTCTTGACATGTTTCAGCATTCTGGTCAACCTTATCCTTCATTATTGAATTCAGTTTGCTCAGTATGTTGTTGTCTTGTAGCAAAGGATATTGATTTCAAGCAGCTCGTTGTTGTACCTCAGCCCATAGGGCTCTATCATTATTTTATGTCTGATATCTGCAACATCAAACATGTGCAATCATTCCCTGATCAGCTGCTGTACCTGCTCTTTTGATTCTTCCCATCGCATTCAGATGATAACTGAACTAGCATCCAATGCATTACTCGTATCAGTCTTTTCCTCAGCTTCTAGATTGGTCTTTATTCCACCCTTCTTTCATACTCGCATTTTATGTTTGCTTCTTTCACCAATCGACTTCTGTAACAGATTCCATGTGTTGGATCAGTGTGTCACGTAATTCTGGAATAGCAGTCAGTGTATTTGTAAGGAATTTGTTGCGTGTCATGTTCAACATATTCATCATCCATATAAAACCGTGACTTGATGAACATCTGAAACTGGGTCTAGGAGTACTTAAAGCAGACATGGATCCAATCTCTTTGAAATCTTCGTTGTCAAGTTTTGCTTTTGTAGTTGATCCATGTACAAGAACATTGTGCCGGTAAAAGTCTCTAGATCTGACCCAAAAGTGTTGGCAAATGCCGTCGTTTAAAATCCCCGTCTTCGGGTTCGACATCCTTTTAAGTCGTTGTTTGAAAGACACTTGAAGTGTGGAATGAAGTCGTGTGAAAAAGATACCATGTAAGCTTTCTTTTGATTTGTCTTGAAATAAGTTGCATTTGTTGTTTTTTCCGGAATCTGAACACTAAGATAAGGATCTTTCTTTTCCAGTGTATCGGTGAATTATGAAGTGTAAAAGATTTGTTGGATCTTAAGTAGGTAAAGTGATTGTTGTTGTTGTGGAAAAACATTTGACGGATATACAAGTCTTGACTAAACTGATCACGAAGTTCATTTAATTCATTCATTTGAACTTTTCGGTGATCACCCGCGGTAACAAGGTCATAATTGCAATGCTTTAAGGCCCAATAGGCCTTATGCTCGAGCTCGATGGGTAGATGACAAGCCTTTCCGTACACCAACTTGTAAGGAGTGCACCCGATGGGTGTCTTAAATGCGGTACGGAAGGCCCACAAGGCGTCATCCAACTTATCGGACCACGAAGCACGGTGTTCGCCTACGGTCCTTTCCAGAATGCGTTTCAAACCACGATTTGAAACCTCAACTTGCCCACTTGTTTGTGGGTGATACGCGGTGGAGAGACGGTGAGTAACTCCGTATTTAAGCATGACCTTTGCAAACTGGTCATTGCAAAAATGGGTACCGCGATCACTAATGATAGCACGAGGGGTCCCAAATCGGGCGAAGAGAGATTTTAAAAATTTGCAAACAACTCGGGCGTCATTGGTGGGGAGCGCTTTCGCTTCAACCCATTTTGACAAATAATTGACAGCCACGAGTATATACTTGTTCCCTCGTGAAGACGGGAACGGGCCCATGAAGTCGATGCCCCAAACGTCAAAAATCTCACAAACTTGAATTGCGTTTTGAGGCATTTCATCTCGTTGCGAGATTTTCCCTGACGTTGACAAGCGTCACAACGGGTGACCAAGTCATGGGCATCGCGGTAAATGGTAGGCCAAAAGTATCTTGAGTCAAAAACTTTCTTGGCGGTGTAGTTGGCACCATAATGTCCCCCGGTGGGCCCATTATGGCAAGTTGTGAGGATATCAACAGCTTCTTGGAAGTAAACACACCGCCGGATCACTTGATCAGCACAAATTTTGAACAAATAGAGGTCGTCCCAAAAGTAGTGCTTAACATCCTTGAAAAACTTGTTCTTTTGTTGGGACGACATCTTTTTAATCACAAAATTACCCGCATGGTAATTTGCAAAATCGACAAACCATGGGGTGCTATCATCACCATGAAAGGTAACCATACCAAGTGTCTCAAGAGGAAATGTTTCTGTAATTTCCTTGTTCTCGAGAACATCTTGGTGGGGATTTTCAAGTCTTGATAAGTAGTCGGCCGCGAGATTCTCCGCTCCTTTTGTATCACGAATAATGAAATCAAATTCCTGGAGTATGAGAATCCACCGGAGCAATCTCGGCTTAGCATCTTGCTTGGCAAGAAGATATTTGAGAGCCGAGTGGTCCGTATACACTATGGTCTTTGATAAGACTAAGTAAGGCCGGAATTTCTCGAAAGCATAAACCACGGCTAATAACACTTTTTCCGTAGTGGTGTAATGTGCTTGAGCATCCGTCGTGATCTTACTTGCATAGTGTATAGGTTAAAAATGTTTGGTCTTACGTTGCCCCAAGACTGCACCTACCGCGTAATCAATAGCATCCCACATAATTTCAAACGGTAGGTCCCAATCAGGGGAAACTAAAATCGGAGCTTCGGTTAATTTCTTCTTAAGTATATTAAATGATTTAACACAATCTTTCGAGAAGATGAAAGGGGTATCTTTTTTAAGAAGATGGGTCATCGGCCAGGCCATTTTAGAAAAATCTTGAATAAATCGATGATAAAACCCGACGTGACCTAAAAAACTTCGAATGCCTTTAACGAAAGTCGGATGAGGGAGTTTAGCTATAACATCGACCTTAGATTTGTCGACCTCAATCTCGGACTTTGAAATCTTATGTCCTAGAACAATGCCTTCTTTTACCATAAAATGGCATTTCTCCGAATTTAGAACTAAATTAGTGTCTTCGCACCGTTGGAGCATTTTGTCTAAATGGGAGAGGCATGAAGAGAAAGAATCCTCGAAGACCGAGAAATCCTCCATGAAGACCTCCATTGTTTCCTCGATCATGTCGTGGAAAATGGCCATCATTCACCTTTGGAACGTGCCTGGAGCATTACATAAGCCGAAAGGCATGCGTCGGTAGGCAAACGTCCCATAAGGGCAAGTGAAGGTGGTCTTCTCTTGGTCTTGCGGGTCTATAGGAATTTGAAAGTATCCCGAGAAACCATCTAGAAAACAATAGTATCCGTTTCCCGCGAGTCTCTTAAGCATTTGGTCCATAAACGGTAACGGGAAATAATCTTTATGAGTGGCATCATTTAACTTTTGGTAGTCAATGCATACACGTCATCCCATAACTAATCGAGTAGGTATTAACTCATTATCATCATTTTCAATTACGATTATACCGCCTTTCTTGGGCACACAATAAACAAGGCTAACCCACGGGCTATCGGAGATAGGATAAATCAATCCGGCATCAAGGAGTTTGATAACTTCCTTTTTGATAACCTCGTGAATTTTTGGGTTAACCCGTCTTTGGTGTTGAATTATCGGTTTAGAGTCATCCTCCATTAATATTTTGTGAGTACAAAATTGAGGGTCGATGCCCTTTATATCAAAGATTTTCCAAGCGATGTCATGCGTGTGTGACTTTAAAACCTTTAGAAATCGGACCTTCTCATCTCTTTTAAGTCTTTAGCAATTATGACGGGTAGTTTATCGGTGCCCTCCAAAAATGCATACTCAAGATGAGAAGGTAGATCCTTGAGCTCGAGCTCCGGAGGATCATCAATTGAAGATTTTTCGGTTTTAGGTTCTACAAATCTTAGTTCTTATGGAGGGAGAGGAGATGATGGATCATCATTTAGAAATTCCTCAAGAAGACGAATGTCTCCCTCCGAATCATAGTAAGAGTCATCAATTTCTGGTGAAATTGAATCATCTTCAATAGCAAGGAAAGCATCGGTTTCTTCTAGAAGAAAGTCACTATCCCTGAAGGGAGTGAGAGTGGGAGAAGAGGCGGAAATAATCAGTTCCGAAGTGAGATTGCCACTTGTAGAAATTTCTGAGAATCCGAGCACTTCTTGAGCATACTCCCCACAAGCTATGTCGATTACATCGATTCGATTAATCGACTCTACATCATTGTAGAAGCATCTCGAAGTTTGACCAACTTTGAATGTTATGGCTTCATCATCATGGCGGAGAGTTAATTCTTCACCGTAAACATCAATCAAAGCTCGTCCGGTCCTCAAAAAGGGTCTCTCGAGAATTAAGGGAACCCGAGGATCGACAACATAATCAACGACTACGAAGTCGGTCAGAAAATGGAACTTTCCTACTTTCACAAAGACATCTTCGGCAATGCCGGCTGGTCGAGTGGTCGATCGGTCTGCAAGCTCAAGAATCATTTGCGTAGGAGTATGTTCGGGGAGTGAGAACTTCTTCTATATGGATAGAGGCATCAAGTTGATGCTTGCTCCGAGATCGGCCAAGGCCAAGCATTCATCTAACTCCGGAAAATCACATGGAATGAGAAACTTGCCGGGGTCTCCAAGTTTTTCGGGCAACTTTTTGAGGATAACCGTCGAACAATTTTCATTAACCGATGTGGTGGTGGCTAATTCAAATAGTTTTTCTTTGTTATTAAGGAGACTTTTAAACATTGTAGCAAACTTAGGCATGTGAAGAAGAGCATCCGCGAAACTAAGCTCGAAATGTAATTCCCTAAAGATTTCAACAAATTTCGAAGCTAGGAGATCATCTTTTTCACGGAGCTTTTGTTTGTTGGCTCTCGAAGGATAAGGTATAGATGATTTAGGCTTAGGAGCAACAACGGACTCATCAATTGGAGCTTGAATTTGGACTACCAGAGGTTGGATGTTTTCGGTACTCGGTTGCACCGTATCCTTTGTCACCTCGGGTTCCCGTTCCGCCACCTTAGGAAGATAAAAAGACGGGGGTAGAATTGGGGGTCCATCATAAGAAATGCCACTTCGGGTGGTGATTGCTTTCAAATCACCTCTCGGATTAGCAACGGTGTTGCTAGGAAGTGAACCCGAGCCCGAAGTAGAAGCGGTATTCATTTTCATGAATTGACCAAACATGTTCTTACGCTCGATGTTAGAATTTGTTAAAGAGGTCATTTGAGTTTGCATGTTTTTCATTACCGCATCATTTGCCTTTATGTAGTTTGAGAAATCACTAGTCGTCACAACTTGTGGTTGATGAATCGGGGCTTGATAAGCCGGAGCTTGATAATTTTGGTTTCCTTGATTAACTCCTCTGTTTTGATTGTAACCTTGATTGTACCGGGTTTGATTATTTTGCACATTCGGTTGAGCAAAACCCGGTGGTCGAATTTGGTTAGCTACATTTTGAGGACGATATCTGGTATTTCCTTGATTATAGTTTACTGCGGCTGCTGAAACATATCCTTGAATATTGTCTTGATAGCCCGAAAAAGTGTTGCCATCGGTGGCAGGACACTGTCGGTAAGAATGAGCACCGCCACAAGTAACACACGATTCCTCAACAGCTTTTACGGAAGCTGGAGCTGGGGTTACTTGATGTTGTTTAAACATCGCGGTCATGGCACTAGTCACGGCACTGGCTATCTCAGAAGAATCAACATTACTTGCTTTCACTTGAGAAACAATCGGTTTGTTTCTTGAATTATGAACTTTTGATTTGTTTTCAATGATTTTCAACACATCTTGTGCACTTCTTTCCAAAAGATTGCCACCGGCGGCAGAATTTAAAGAATCTTGATCGGATGGGTTTAAACCATTGTAGAAGGTATCGAGTTGATGCAATTGGGTAAAACCGTGATGTGGGCATGCTCGAAGGAGATCCTTGAAACGGTCCCATGCCTCATTAAACGTTTCCTCAAACTTTTGATTAAAATTTGAAATTTCATTTCGGAGATTTGTGTTTTTAAGGGAGGAAAGAAATGGTTAATAAACTTGGACACAAGATCGTCCCAAGTGAGAATAGAACGAGGAGGTTCTTTGTCGAGCCAAATCCGGGCTGGACCATCGATAGAAAATGGAAAAAGCATAAGCTTAATCGATGTCTCGGGCACATCTTTGTACTTCAACGTAGAAGTAATCTTGTTAAAATATCGAATATGAGCATGAGGATCTTCTTTCTCAAAACCAAAGAATTGTTTTGAAGTTACAAGATTGATTAGACTATGCTTGAGCTCAAAATGCTCAGCGGGAATGGGTGGTACTACGATTACCTCCACATAACCCTCTGTGGGTGCACAGAGTAATTCCGCCATAGTACGTTGATCGGCCATCGTAACTACGAGAGTCTCTACAAGAGAAAATGGTTCTGTAGGTTCCGATTAATACTTCACTTCATAACACACAACACGAATCAAGAAACTAGAGAGAGAGAGAAACTCGAAATTAGAGAGAGAGATGAGAGAGAGTTGAGATAGAAAAGAAAATAGATTTTATGAAAAAGATAAAAACTAGATATTTTCATATGAAAATATCTATATATATATTTAGATATTTTAGAAAATATCTAAATATATATATACCCCTACACATTTAATGTGACGCGCGGGATATATAACTAGGACCCGGGCTCGGGTTTTGTTTGGGATTAAACCCGAAACATATACAATATTAGATTAACTATCGAGCCCGATTCCCGATAATATTT
The DNA here is from genome assembly GCA_026074375.1 of Tanacetum coccineum. Lineage (NCBI taxonomy): Eukaryota > Viridiplantae > Streptophyta > Magnoliopsida > Asterales > Asteraceae > Tanacetum > Tanacetum coccineum. The sequence goes on along the minus strand of BQNB010077248.1, from coordinate 10,500 downwards.
AATTACAACATTAACTAATTAAAGACCGAAGCTCCATCGTAGAGTGACCGAGCTTCCTTGTTCGACTCAATAAATTGAGGCTAACATAAACCCTTATTTAGCCACAAAATCCAAGCTTACACAAAGAAACCCTAGCTTTCCTTAATAGAAACCCTAACTTCCTTTCTCTTGAAAAATTGATTTCAAACTTAATGTAAATATATAATAAGTATTCTATATATATATATATGTAAATAAGTATTCCCAAATATCATATAACGAGAGAGAGTAAGTATTCCGTAAGGATTTTAAAAGATTAAAAATTACTTTTGACCAAAGTAAAAACCAAAAAAACCTTCCCAGGTCATTTCCCAACGAGGCGTGAATTGAAAATCGAGGTTCAGTTCGTGATCGTGTGTTTGAATGATTCAATGATTTTTGATTTGAATTCTATTTCTACAATTAATATGCAAAACGAGTAAAGGCAAGCCTAAAACGAAAACAATTAAAGTAAAAACACGAAAAAGATCCTAAACCCGAGCTTTAGAAACCTAAACTATCAAATTTTAACCCTACAAAAGCAAATTTAATTTTTAAAGGTCCTAAATGATAAAAGATTTTTTTAAAAGAATTATATTTTTTTTGACTTTTATTTTATTTATTATGAATTAAAAAACTGATTTAATCTAAAAAATTAATTAAAAATACTAAATTAATTTGGAAAATTCTGAAAAATTTATGAAAAGTACTTTGAACTATGCTAAATCTAGGAAAAATAAAATGGTCAAAACAGCTTATTGAAATAAGCTGTTAATAAGCTAAATAAAGCTGAAAGCAAAAATGGTAAAAAGGGTTAAAAGAAAAGTTGTGTGAAGTAATAAACGAAAAAGACCACAGGGCAGTTGGTGAGTGTGTGGTGTGTTAAGGTGTTGGCTATGAAAGGGGGAGGTCACAGGTTCGAAACCTGTGGCCACCCTTTTTTATAAAATAATTTTTTTTGAAAACTTATTTTTGAAAAAGCTAAATAACCTAAAAATAAGAAACTTTTGTAAAAGGACTTTTTATAAAACTAACTAATAAGCTGGAAATAAGCTATATTAAGTTTGACAGTTTGGAGTTATTAAAACTAGAAACCTAGCTAAACTTGCTTGAGCTTTTTTGACTTAAAAAGCTAAAGGAAAAGTAAATAAGCTAAAACATCCTATCCCCTAGACCTAATAAGCACAAAGGAACAAAAATAAGCAAATAAAATAAGCTAGAAAGGACTAAAAAGGCAAAGACAGTAAGCACATATAAGATAGTTTAAAAAGAAATTTAACAAACTTTAAGCTAAGAATAAGACTAAATAAGCACATGGAATAAGCTATAAAGCAAAAACAGATTAAGTTTAGACACTAATAAGCACATAAAAGCAAACATTAAGCAAATAGGATAAAAGATTAAACTAGAAAAAGAAAAGACAAAAAGCTATTTAACTCAGTATATGCTGAGTTTTTTCAATTTTTTTGTAAAGACTATAAGAGCTTTTGCAGGCCTAAATTCAGATAAGCAAACAATGACTAAAACTTAAAACAAGCTCAAACAGATAAAACCTATACTACAAAGAACTTGTGCAAGAAATTTCAAACCCTAAAACTAACATTAGCTAATCTAAAATTGAGATTGAAAAATGGCTTTTTAAACTTTGAAACTGAAACTCAACACGTTAACAGATTAAGAACCTAAACCACAAGACTAAAGTACACTTGACCAATATTTCCTACTGCATTTAAAACTAAGAACAAGCATGAAAACACACTAAAAGCACCTAATCAAAATTTTAAACAAATAGGCCACATTATCAAACTTAAAATGCCACAGATTAAGACCATTGTTACAATAAACCTTCAACTTAATTTTTAAACTTTAAAAACTTAAATAAACTAACTTATAGGCTTAATTTGAGCTTTTCAAATTTGACTTAAAGGTCAAAAGACACCAAGCAGTATTAATTCATGTTAATACTGCTAGTGCCAAACACCCCTTAAGAAAGTGAAAATTCGTATTAAGCTTATAGCAGTTTTAGAAAACTTATGAAAACTCAAAACAGATGGAGAATAAGGCTAACTAAGTTCAAATAAGCAATTAGAACATAAATATAAGCACTTAAAGTAAGTAAACAAAAATAAGCAGTTTAAAAGCTAAATTAGACAGTTTTAACTTAAAACCTAACTAAATGACATATAAGTAATAAGCAAGCATAAATAAGCATTAATCAACATAAATAAGCAATAATAAGCAGTAAAAAAAAGCAGTAATAAGCAAAGTAAATAAGCAAAACAGATTTAAGCAGTTTGAAAGCATATTAAGGAAAATGGAATAACCTGCATCCATAAGCCTTTACTGAAAAACCTAAAGCTCTAGGGATTCAGCTTGTTGTCAATAAGCTGAATCCAAACCCATAAGCCCTTCCATGACTGGCTTATCATCCAAAAGCTTAAACCAAAGTTTTGAGTGTATGAAACAGAAAACTCAGTTAAGCTATTGACAAGCTTAACTGAGTATTAGTGAGTTTTAAAAGCTTTAAGAACTTATAAAAATGACTTGGAACCAATTTTATCATAAAGTGCATAAGAGTAAAACAGGTTAACATGAAACATTAAAAACTGAAATTTTCATTAAACATTAAAAGATTACAATGCTTGAAATTTAAAATACATAAAGTAAAAACAAATAAGCTATAAATCAGTTTTTAAAAAAAACAAGACTACACCACTCCTAAACTACATACTTTTACAAAGGGAAATCCTAATCTATTTATAGAAAAGCCATGGGGCTTAGATGTGTTTCTTCTGTGAGAGGATTAAGAGTGTTCCCCAAGCCATTCAATCCAAGCCCTTGAATTTCATTTGTGCTTCTTTGAAACCGATTTAAGCCCTTGATCAACTTCGTCTAATAAAATTTTAAAGGATTGCCAAGGTGGCTTTGTTTTCATCTGGGTGAGGTTTAGGTTAAGGGGTGTGAGTGTTGTTTGTCGTGGTGCAGGGGAGAGGTGAGAGGGATAGATGAATAGTAGTAGGGAATAGCGGGAATTAGGTTTTGGGATATTATGCGTTTAATTTTTACGAGAGTTAGAGAAAAATGACGTAGGGTGGAAAGGTTTAAAAGTTATAGGGGCTAATTTTGTTAGTCCCTAAGGACTAGCAATGTTAGTCCTTAAGGACTATCTGTGTAATTGGTTATAGGGTGTTGGGCTAACGGTGGTTAAATAGGTTTCGGCCTAGGTTAATAGTTTGGGCCAGGTGTAATGGTTTTGGATTTAGGAAATGGATTTTGGACTTTGGGCTTTTTAAACTATAAGGCTTATAGATAAGGCTTTTATGGGCTGACCCGTCCCATTAAATGTGTGCGGGTTGGCTCATTTAAGATAAACACGTCTTTGGCTTCGACTTTGACTTTGACTTTGACTTTTTGACTTTTCACGCTCTTTCCATTCTCGCGCTCGGTTTTGTCAGTTTTGGCTTCGTTTTTGTCTTTTATTGAATATCCGTTACCTGCACAATATACAAAGCAAAACAAACATATATTTGGCATTTTATGTCCGTTTTTGGTCATTTAGGCTCGTTTTAATAGGTAAAAGGTATGTGTAATTAAGCACATACCAGGATCCATCGGGAACTAGGAAGGATCTATGACTCCGACCCCTCGTGTAGGAACTAACCGGTCTCCGCACTTATCACTCAATATACTTAAAAAGCACAGGAACTCTTTTAGAGGGAGTTAATAATCTGTATAGGTTATTAGATAAGTTTTGGGAATAGTTGGGATTAATCACTGCAACCTGGATATCCTACCTCCTATACGATTTGGACTGATTTGGAATCGCGAGAAGTATATGATAGACTATATATGCTTATTCAAGTCTATCGACCTTAGAAAAAACTAATGAAACCATAGTTTAACATTGCACAGGAAAACGTTTTCATAACAATAGTAATGAAGTAATTAGGTTAGCACGTTTTCTCTCTTGATATCTCAAACTCTTTTAATTTTCAGTAATTTATTTTATTGTTATTTATTTCAAATCAATTTAAACCACTTTTAAAATGTGACATTTCAAATTAAAACTAATTACAACTTAGCTCTTGGGACGACCTCAGATTTACCATTTTATACTACCCACGATCGGGTTCTCTACCCGTTAGTGCGTTGTTAGGTAGATCAAGTTTTATAAATTTAAAACTTAGTAAAAATATATTTTAAAATAAATACGCATCACCAATTTTCTATTTGAAAGGTTTACCGAATATTACCTCTGCTAGCCCTTTTTCAACAAATTCGTTTACATTTTCTAGGATAATGAAATCGGTTAAAAAGGAGTGGCATCCGATGAACACCTGCAGATTCTTTGCCTTCCCGACAATGTTATTTCCTGTGTAAACGAGTTCCCGTTTAATAATAGAGTTGTAACCTACTCTAGTCATTATATTAAACGAGGAAATTGGTTCAACGTAAGGGTTGAAGTTGAAAAACCCTATTTTGCATGTAATCTGAAGATTATAAGGGTTATATCTATTAACTCTATTTCCTATGTTGAGAAATTCTAGTTTTAAGGGTTGCTTATTCCTTAAAGATCCAGGATCTAGGTTATCCCATAGATTATCTATTGCAACAAAATCGTCTATTCCGATACCAAGGTTATCGTCAGAATCTTGAAATTCCTCAATTGGGTTCCAAATTCTACTTGGAGATTTATTTGGGGAAGGAAGGTTATCTCCAGGATCTTCATAATTTGGAAATAGGTTATTATCCTAGAGAAAGTTGCCCAGGTCCCCGTTTAGGTCATCATCCATTAGAAATTCTTCAAAATCGTCTGGTCCCTCAATGTTATCAATTACATCCAAATCTTTAATCGCGCAGACAGGCGAAACAGTTACAGGGGTGGCTCCTTCGTTGGCGTTAAAAATAACTTGTTCTTTTCCAACTTCTAACGAGATTTTTCCTCCAAATACGTCTATTCTAGCATGTGCAGTAGCCAACATGGGTTTTCCCAGGATTATTGGAACTTTGTTGTCTTCGACGATGTCGAGAATAACAAAGTCTACCGGAAAGATGAACTTATGAATTTTTACTAGAACATTTTCAACTATCCCTTTCGGAGATTGCATGGATCTATCTGCCATTTCAATTACCATATTAACCGGTCTTGGGTTCCTAAGACATAAGCGTTTAAACATAGAAAATGGAATTACACTAATACTAGCCCTTAAATTGGCAAGAGCATTGCTAACCGTAGTATTGCCAATGATGCATGGTAAAACAAAACTTCCTGGATCTTTTTCTTTGGGAGGAAGCCCGTTTGCAACACAGCAGAGCATCAGGCATTTAATTTCACCATGGATAATTCCTCAATTTGAATTTTATTTGAAACCAACTCCTTCAAATACCGGGTGTATTCTGGTGTTTTTCGAATATCGTTTACTAGGGTAGTGTTGACCGGCTCGCTTTCTATTTTTTTAAGAAGTTTTTCTTCATTAGCTTAAGTTTCCATAATGCGCTTTTTCACCTTTTCAAAAAAGTTTCCGTTTTAGGCGTTTCCTGAGGGGTTTCTAATTTCATTGCGCATTGTACAGAAGTTGAGGCATAAGGAATATCATTCATGACTGGTGCGTTTTTTTTTTGTCAACTAAAATATGGGCAAGGTGAACAACTTTTTTCTCGATTTTCTTAATGGTTGACTCGTGTCTTTGGAGGTTTTTATTAGTGTTTTCCATGAAGTTTTGCATCTATTTTCCAGTATATTTTTTCTTTTACGTGATTCTTCCAGGTATTGTTTGAATGTTTCTTTGAGGTTATCGAAAGGGTAAGTGAAATTTTGATTGACTTGTCTAGCTTCCCTTGTCCTCATACTTTTTACCTCTCCATGGCGGAATTCCATATTAGATTTAAGGTTGATTTTATGGATGTTTTCCCTAAGATTGTTCATATCATGATTTAGATTTTTGAGTTTATCAGTGATAGTACTCAAAGATTATTTAACGTTTTCTTATCACTTTCCTCTTTGTGCCATCTATGCGAATGTTCTACTATCTCTTGAATTGACTCCAAAGCCTCAGCAGCAGTTAACCCTGTAATTAAGCCACGGGAATCCAAGATCTGATGTGTGTGAAAACTTAGGCCTTTGTAAAAAGTATTTACCTTTTGATAGTCATTTAGATTATGAAATGGACATTTAAAAGGAGGTCATTAAATCTTTCCCATGTTCGATACACGATTTCGCCTTCTTCTTTCTGAAAATTATAAATTTCTCCTATTTGTTTAAAAGTTACAGAAGGTGGGCAGAATCTTCTGATGAAGACTCGTTTCCATTCATCCCAGGTTTTTAGTAAGTCGGATGAAGTTCTTCCCAACCATCTCTTGGCTGTTCATGTAAGGGTTAGGGGAAAATTTTGCAGCATTATGTCATTTCCAAAAATCCTAGGTGTGTTGAATAAACTGGCAATCTCGAAGATTTTTCTTACGTGTTCCATAGCATCTTTCGTCTTCCCTCCAAAGAAGGTGTTCTCATGTAATTCCTTTAAAAGTTGACTTTTGATTTCAAAAAAGATGTTCTTTTCAATCTTAGGTCTTCATACCCCTACTTGTGAGTTATTACGATTTAGAGCCAGATATTGTTCTAGCGTAAGTGTTTCGATGTCGATTTCATTTAAATCTTCTGACTTTAATTCTGACAATTCAGATTCATGGAAGGAATAAATGTTGTGGACCGCAATGGGTGTGATATCTTTTCTGTTCCAAAATTGCTTGGCGGGGTTAGCGAAAGGAGTGAACACTTTTGTGTTGCTACTCCTAGTCATGATCGAGAGGGTCAAATTAAAACTATCTTTTAGCTCCCAGGCAACGGCGCTAAAAACTTGATGCGTAAAATTATTTTAAATAATTAATTGCCAAGTTTTAAATTTATAAAACTCGTCTACCGATACACGCACTAAGGAGCAAAGAACCCGGTCATATATAGTGCAGTAGGTTGGTAAATCTGAGGTCGTCCCAAGAGCTAAGGTTTACTAGTTTTAATTTGATTATGTCACGTTTCAAAATGGTTTTAAAGTTGATATTAATAACTACAGGAAAGTAAATGCAATAAAGTAAAGTGATAAAAGAATTCAGGGAGAAAAGCGTGTTGACCAAACCATTTCATTACTAATTTTATGATTAGGTTTTCCTGTGCAATGTTTAATTATAAGTTCCATTAGTGGTCCTAATATCGACAGACTCGAATTGGCATTTGAGGGCGATCTTACATTCCCCTATGATTACACGAGCAGGGCATCCAAGGTTGTAGTAGTTAAACCCCAACTATCCTTAAGACCAATCTATAATCTAAACTGATTATTAACCCCCTCTGAAAGAGTTCCTATATTTTTTAAGTATTTAATAAGGCAAAGGCGGCAATATGGTAAATTCACCACTTTAGGATGTGTAGTGAGTTATAGAAGTGAGTGATGATGAATGAGTGTGGGAACCCATATCACTTTCACTTCACCATCTGAACCAAGAAAATTAGATAAGAGAAAAATGAAGAAATGTAGAGAGAGGTTAAAGAGAGAAACTAAAGAGAAGAAAAAGAGATGGTTAACT
>BQNB010077247.1:13898-30901 GCA_026074375.1 Tanacetum coccineum | reverse complement strand
GCTAGTTGACGCAATTTATTTTTGACTTTGTTTTACAAACACTATTGGTTTGTTTGGACTTTTGGAAGTGGTTTTATCATTTTTTTTTAAAATCTAAGACCTTCTTTATTTTGGATATTTTTTGATGACTTAGCATATCGTCCAAAGTAATGCTACTTTCTTTGAATTTTGAAAAACTCAATGCTTTATCTTGAAGTTTAGAAACATTGCATTTTAAAGAGTCAACCTATAGAGTGAGTATATCACATGTTTGTAAGGTTCAACCACCTCTTTATCATTTGCAACTTTCTTTACTTCAATCTCAAGATCATTTATTTTGCTTGAAAGTTTTGAATTCTCTTTTTCAAGAGATCGTTTTTCATTTAAAAGTTTTAGCAAAATCTTTGTTAAACTTTAGGAGTTCCTCATTCTCATTTTGCAAATCAATAATATTTAAATCATTATTAAAACTAGAAGGTTTGGATACTACCTCTTGAGAGTTGATAGCCATAAGACAAGTTGCGTCATTTGGTTGTTCATCGCCATCTTCACTATCGCTCCATGCTCCTCCTATTAAAACCTTATTTTCCTTTGGCTTTCTACACTCACTAACATAGTGGCCTTCTATCCGGCAATTGTAGCAAGCTCCATTTGGCTTCAAGATTTCACCACCTTTGTTTCCAAAGTTATTTCTGCGGCCTTTATCGAATCGATTTTCACCATTACCAAATCAATTTTCGCGTCTGAACCGATTACCCTTGCGAAAGTTCCTAGCCAACAAATTGAATGCCTTGTTAAATGCTTCAGCTTCTTCTTCTTCGTCTATGTCTTCGTCACTTCCTCCCTTGACTAATTACTAATCACCACTAGTTTTGCTCCCATATGAATTTGCATTAAGAGCTAAGGATTTTAAACCTTTTTTTTTTGGTGGTCTTAGATCCTACGCCATTTTTTATATCAGACCATTTCATAAACTTTGAGATTTTCGATTAGCTTGTCAAGAGGAAGAGTGGTCAAATCTTTGGCTTCTTCAATGGCTGTCACTTTGGCTCTCTATTTCAATGGTAGAGCACGAAGAAACTTTCTAACATGATTCTTGCTAGAATAGTTCAGATCTAAGGATTTTAGACTAGTTACAATAGCGTTGAATCGTGTGAAGCTCTATCACTATTTCTTCATTTGAGATTGAAAACTTCTCGATTCTTGAGTGGAGAAGATCAATCTTGAGCAATTATTGACTGTGAATTGCCTTGATTGGGTGATGACGAGTAGTATTGCCAAACCTACCTTGGGCGGTTTTAAACACTTAAGACTCGCTTATAACTCTTTACGCAGATGGCGATGTAAAGATTCATTTGGCTTCATGTTCTGCCAAGTTGCTTCTTTTTTTCATCCTTGATAAGCTTGTACGGCGTTTCCTTCATTAACCTTCATTTTTCTTCTTCGTCAACAACTCAAAGTAAAAAAATCACCGTTTTGAATGACTTGCCATAAGTCAATATCTTTGGACTTTACGTAAGTCTTAAAGCGGGCTTTCCAAAAGCAAAACCCATTTGGTTCTAGCAAAGGTGGTCTTTGCATAGAGCACCCCTCAACATAGTTCTCTTGAGCCATCTTACTCAACTTTTTAAAAAGTAGGAGTTAAGATTTTAAATTTTTGAAAAAGAAGTTTTCAACTTAAAACGACTTCTCGAATCACCATTTACTGTTACCTCCCAAAGGGCATGATCAGTAAAAGTAAGGTATTGTTCCATCCTCATGCTCCATAGATCATACTCCCTAGTTTTGAGTACTGGAAGTTTTAGAGCAGACACCGTTTGGGTAATTTCTGATTGTGACTCCATCTTTTTGACTAACAGATCTTGAGTAGAGTTAGAGTTCTTCTTATTCAAGGTTTCTCAACAAGCTTTGATACCACTTGTTGACCCCTTTTGAACAGATCTTACTTAGCTTGTTAAAGCTTAGTTGTGTTGGATAGATCCAAGACAACTATGATAGAAACTAAGATTGTGAATACTACAAACTATGCGGAAACTAGTTTGTAATACTAAAAAGAACAATGAAACAGTAACACAAGATCTTGCTAAACTTTCAATATATTGAACATAATCAAAGTTACAGAATAACCTTGAAACTATGAATACTAACTATGAGAAATGACTTCTAGATCTATATCTCTAACTATGCCTTAGGGTTTCTTTTATACACCAAGAAACCCTAATGGGCTTACAAAACGCGTCTACTGATAATGCATATCTATTCCTAATATATCTCATGCATATCACATAAGCAGTACTAATCTATTTATACTAACAGTACTAACTATATAACTAACAGTACTAATAAACTGACAGTACTAACACTTTGTACTGGCAGTACTAACTATAACACTAGCAGTACTAATGACTTGGACTGTTTTCTCTAATCTTAAGCAACAGCACAAACTTGAACCGGCAGTATTAAGTTGTAGAAGCCTCTAATTCCCAACACACTCCATTTTTCTGCAAAACCAATTACCAAACACACCATTTCTGCAAAACCCCTCCTCCTGCTACTGTGTGACGAACACACACACACACTCAAAAACCATAAAATCCAATTCTCAAACTCAAAATTCATCTAATTTCGCAAGGGGCGATCACCTACAACTCGATTAACAACACCTATTGTAAGATTTCTTATACTTTTATCTTTCAATTTCATCCAATTTTGCTCTCAATCAAAATTGGGTATTTTTTAATTTTTGTGTCTTTTACATTTTCGATTAGAACTAGAAAATCCATAACTATAATGATTCTCGTAGTCATAGGAATTCAACATTTTCAATAAGATTGAGTCAAAAAAAATTTGGTTCGAAAACTTATAAAAATAAATGTATACATTTTTTCGAAAATTTTCTTAAGAAATTTCAAAACAAGATTCTATACATTGTTGACTCATGCCAAAAACACGTTACAATGATCATACATTGTCTTTCGGAACATACATTCCTAAAGGCATATTTTTCGAATCAATGGGTAAAGTTTTATAAAAATAAAGGGGTGTTTGGTTCGTTTCTTAGGATCGATTTTTAGAGTCGAAATTGACATACTATATTTATTAGTCACATGTAAAAACCCAAACTAACATTTGTATAGTTATCAAGATATATAATATATATATATATAATATATATATTTATATAATATATATATATATATATATATATAATTCATATATATATATATATATATTGATACATTTTATAAAAAGTGTCAAATAAAGGGGTGTTTGGTTCAACATTTTAAAACATAGTATTAAGTCAAAACAAACACCATTTAACTCTCGTCAAGTCAAAAATAATGAACTTATATTTTTCAACAAAATATACAACTTAACGTATATCATTCGAAAAATTTAGTCAAGTTTTGTATTGATAAGAGAGTGTTTGGTTCATCTTTTAGATGTTGAAATATATAATTAATATATACTCTTCAACATCCTAGGTTAAGCCAAAAATAAATTAAGGAACATATGGATCACTTCTTAGTTTTTTATTTTTAGAGTCGAAGTAATCCTTGTCTCACATTTGTCATTTTTCAAAAACTTTATTTTTTATTATTATTTTATTTTCTTATTGTAATACTTTATTTTGTTGTTGTCCTATTTAGGTGATAAACATGCCTCGAGCAACTGTCGGTGATACCTCTCTTACCCGTTCTTACATTCCCAAAGTTTCCCAAACACCCGGTATCGCTCCTTCTATCGTACACTTCTACAAACCTATCGAAGATCGATGTATTTATGAGGGTAGAGTTGTTGATCAACTTTACTACACATTTGATCACATTGATCGTTGTTTTTCTAACATTCGTCTCAATTGTCTCTACGAAATCAATGAGCCAATTGTCCCTCGTTTCGTTCTAGACTTTTATAGTCAAGTCACTCTTCAAAGAGATGCCTCCGGAGTTATTCTTATCTCCTTCATGATTCAAAACGAATTCATCACTCTTTCTCTCCAACAATTTGGTCAAATTCTAAGAATTCCATTCGATGGCCAAGTCGTCTTCACAAATGAATGGGATCTTAGTTCTCTTGCATATTCACAAGAAACCGAAGGACCATATCATACTGATCTTCCTACTCCTGAAGAAATTCATTAATTTCTTCAATTTCAACATATTGACCCTAACCGCACCATCAAAAACAAAACCGTCATTCTTTACCAAATCAAGTGTTGACCAAAGAGCTTAGACAAGACTTGAAAAGACAGAACGAACTCATTTATGAGAATGTGTTCGGATTAGGAGGACACCGGGACCATCTCCCGGCTTGCCTTGCTCATATATTATATTGTATCCTAGCCGAGCAACAATATAATATTGCCTATTTCTTTGTCAAAAGAATTTAAAGTGCACGAGCAACTCCTAAAGCCCATCTTCCTTATGGTATGTTCTTGACACGTCTCTTTCGACATGTCATGGAACTTTACCCTCATCTTGACAATAGCATCTACGATGTCGTTGAACGAGTCATGCGTCCACTTGCTCTAAGACAAACCCGTCGACCCTGAAGTGATCGTGAAAAAGCCCGTCACTCCGTCTCTTCAACCTCCGCCCATCATAACCGTGGATCTTCATCTCAGCGGGTCCCCACCGCCGCCCACCGGGGTGGGGGGGGGGGGGGGGGGGGGGGGGGGGGGGGGGGGGGGGGGGGGGGCCATGGCACCAACCAAGGAATGATGAATGAGATGATGGTGCTTCTCGTGCTAGTACCCCATCTCCCACAACCTACCTAAACTCTCTTAAACCTCTCAATTACCAACAATATGAAGTTCCCACTTCTTCTGAACAAATTGATGATCTTCTCTTCGAACGTCAAACCGACTTGCTCAACCAAACACAACAAATGCATAAGGAACTTAGAGGTGGATTCAAGTCATTTGGTAAGGCATTGCAAGGAGTCTTCGGCAAGAAAAAAAAAGTAAAGATGTTGTATGATAGAATAATTGGTTTAGGATCTTGTGTGAACTTATGCTTATGTTTGTGTTTATGTTTAATTAATTATGTGATGACAACCCGACTTAGTCGGAAGAACTTGAACTTGGTTAAGCTTGCTTAGGACCTCTAATCTTTGAGAATGATTAGTATGCTTTTATAATTATGCATCCTTGTTTTATATATTATTTATACATGCTATACTTGATTTCATGCAGATATACATATATATGTTCACATGGGACTTGCTGTAAATTGACCACCAAAACACAACCTTCACATAAGTTTTTTTTACAAAAATTAAATTTTTGGTCGTCTAAAAAACACCAGATGGGCGGCCCCCTTAATTCATAAGGGCGGTCCCCTTAAAGATAAGGGGGCCGACCATTAATTAAGGGGAACAGCCATCTGGTTCACGGATTTTACTGTTTTGTTCTGCTTGAGATGGGAGGTGAGCGCGCGAGGCGGTGGAGTGGATGACTCTAGGCCTCACTATCCTTAACCAATATGGCTCAGGGACAGATTTTGGGAAAATCCTAAACTAATTCATAACTCAATTCCCATTTCTAAAACATTGTCTTCTAATAATGATTCCTAAAAAAATGCATATCAACCACTTCCACCATCTTCTTTCGTTCCATTATCAACCACCAAAGCGGCAGGACAGCTACTTGTGAGTCCATTTCACAATAGGGGCCTTCAAAAGACCAAAATAAGCAATATATTACCACCAAAACAATGTGTGTTGGTTGGATTTAACTCAAGATGTACCCAATGACCCCCATTCTCCTCAAACATCTACTCTCAGACTCATAGTGCCCCCAATGCACCCTCAAAAACACCTTCAACCAAAGGCCACTTCCTCATCTTCATTGACTACACATTTTTACTAAAATCAACAACCTCACCCTCATCAAACATCTCATATAATCATATCTCATAGTTAGTAATCTGTAATCACTTTAACAGATTAATAGAAATCAAAGTTTAGTTTTCCATTGTTCTTCTTAATACTATTGTGTAGATTATGCATATACAATTAGTATTCATAGTCAGCGTTTCTATATAGTCAATCTGTATTTATATAAGTTGGCTATCACCCTTAACAGGCTGCAAAGATCTGTTCAGTTTGGGACTCATAATTTTTATCCTTAAACACTCCAAACATGAAAAGCATACATAATGCTTAACAAAGAAACCTTGAGGATTTAGGAATCTCTCAATACAACCCTTAGTCCATTCAAATCCATATCATCATCTTGGTTAGATGACGGTACAATAAGGAACATGTCGATCAAAATACGTTCATACTCCTTATCCAAATGACATCTTAGAAGATGTCATTCTCATAATAATAGTGTCTCAATCAATAAATGAATTTTGTTCTTGTTTATTAAAGTCGGTATCATAACGAAGGGTGTTGGTCAAGTCTTAGTCCTTAAGCATGTGTTGGTCGAACCTTATCATTGGTTCCTAAACATTCTCATGTCTAAAGTATACGTCATGATTCCTTTTATCACGAATTTAGATTGTTGTTATTAAAACAACGATTGCATGTGTCTAGGTTTTAAATTTTCTTTTAAAGTGTCATAGTTTAGAGTGCATATATCTAAGACATGCATATCTTGTTCCCCGTTAGTGCATTGATATATATATAGCTATCATCGTTATTATATATATATATTATGTTGCACGAAACTAACCCTTGATGTAGGTTAAGAGTTTGCAACAAATTTGATCCATGGATCCGCTAGAGTCTATATACATGGAATGCAAGTGTCATAGGAGTGCAATGAGCTAAGGGGTGCTCGAGTGTCAATGTAGATACCTTGGGATGATTAAATGGGGTTGATAGGAGCAAGACTTCAATGGGATGATGCAAGCTCGCCTATTTGGTTCAATGATTAAAGTTTAGTAAAAGTCTCATCTATTAGAATGAATGGCTTGTAGTGTCCACCTTTTTGTTTCGATAAAAGGGGGAGAAGAAGTGTAAACAAGTAACTTATACATTTTACTAAGAGTTATAGTTTACATATTTTGTCATCATCAAAAAGGGGGAGATTGTTGGTAGAAATATTATGATATTTAATATATACATTCTCTTCATGTTTTGGTGATGACAAACATGTAAACTATAACACATAACGTAAAGTGCTTAAGTTACTCGTGATCACAAATCATCAATGCATTCATACGATAACGTCTTTCGACGTCTTAAGTCTGCTTTAATGAAGTTTGCACCCGACGTAAATCACTTAAGGTATGAATAAATAAATGCTTAATTCATTTTATGATTAAAGGAATTTTTATTCAACCTCATATTTTTTATAAAAATGGCACAAACATTTTTATATCTTTTACCAAACATTTTTAGATTTAAAAGAAATGTTTTATTCAAATAAATATTTTGAATTCAAATTTTCTACCCGAAAACGGCTAGAAATGTTCCAGAAAACACCTCCCCTAGAAAAGACAAAAAAGGAAGTGTCTGGGCTGGGCAACCCCCTTAATTTTAAGGGGACCGACACCCTAATTAAGGGGACCGCCCAGACAAAAAAAGCAGTTCAGTATGCCTATAAATACTGGACTATTCCTCACTGATTTTTTCACCTTTTGCACACACTTTCTTTCTGTTCTAAATCAGTTTATACTCTCCTTTCTTTCCTTTGATCATTTAATCATAATCATTTGTTTCTAACTGATTCAAGCTTATTTCTCTAAGTGCAAGAGAAGAACTCTTGTTATCATTAAGATACGAAGTTATGTAGTTTAGTTGGTGCATTCATGACATGTCTTACATTCACAATGTATAGATCGAGTTCATGTATTCTAAACTTGTGTAATAGTTAGATCATGGTGTGTATAGTTGTTAGATTGTGGTGATCATAGGAAGTATAGTTAGATCGGGGTGATCTTAGTAAGTAGTGTTAGATTGGTGTGATCGTAGTAGTGTCTAAGTGAAGTTATGAAGTGAAGTGAAGTCGTAAAGTGAAATGAAGTCGTAAAGTAAAGTGAAGTTATGTGGTGAAGAGAAGTTGTGAATTGTTGTGAAGTGGTGTGTTTTTTGTGATAGATTGGTTCTAGCTAGGATTAGAACTCAACATTTTGCTTAGTGTCAATTATTAGTGTAAGCTAAGTTGTGTATGGTTTTCTCTGCCTAAAGGGAGCTTGTTGACTACTGAAGACAACTCTTGAGTTTCGTGCAAGGGGAGTGGAGTAGGGCGAAGAGGTACTTCGTGACCGAACCACTATAAATCATCATGTCCGGTTTGCATTTCCTTTTACTTATCTCTTTTCATTTATACTTTCAATTATCGCTCTATATTTATATATGTAATTGTGTGTTGTGTTGCTTATATAGTTTTAATTATGTTTGTGTCATGGATTGATGTGAACAATGATGTGAATATGTATTGTTAGTATAGAATTAATATGAGCACTCTTCATATTATATCACGCTTGATCAGTAATTTGATACGAAACATATTTAAGTTTTTAAAAGAAAAACGTATTCACCCCCGCTACAATTTCCATAGATTATCAATTTACTCAAAAGAAATTATATACTTGTGCTTAGCAAAAAAATGTAGGATAGCCGGTTCCATCGGCTTCCAAAGCCGGTTCCATTAAAGGAACAGAACCGCGGACGCCGGTTCTACAGTAGCCTCTTTTAGTTTTCTTAGCTTCTAACTTTTCTTTTGTAGGTACTCCTAAAGCAAGGGGGAGCACATATCTTTATATCTAACATCTTTTTTCCAGCATACTTGTAATGGTTAGCACCCATCAAGGGGGAGCTTTCCGCATTTACACATATTGGATACCTCTTCATAACCTTTGTATCTTTTTGTTTCGAAAAAAGGGGGAGAAGGGAAGTAAAACAAACATAAGGGAAAAGGGAAGTAAAATGAATTCTAAAACTTAATCCAAATACTCAAAACAAATTCATTTTAACTAATTTACTTCCATTAGATTTTAGTTTTGTCATCAACAAAAAGGGGGAGATTGTTAATACAAATAAACCGATAAAAACGCTTATTTCATTTTACGATCTTTTCATATTTTGTTGATAACAATTAGTAAAATCTACATGAAAGTAAACCACAGAAAGCAGTGGGACAAAACCCGACAAGCAGGATACAAGTAGCAGTTCAGGGAATTATACCACACAAGCTGTGGATGCAGATATCGGACCAGTAAATGGGACGAGAGCCATTTGTGAGGTACAATAGAATGCTCTACATAATATCCTTGCTAATGAATAACGACATACTGAGCAATCTGAAACCCAGTTATGACACACATTGTTGGAACTATTGATAGCAATACCACTTCTACTTCAACAATTATTGTGTCATAGGGGAGGGAGATTGACCTAGGATGCTTTGCTTATAACTGAGCTTCTCACAACGAAATGATTGTTGATAGGAAATTCTACAATGGAACTTTCAAAACAATTTTTTACAAACTGGAAAAACTTGTGTATTTCACTTGAAATACAAAATTCAACAAAGGAAGAACGTTTTCAAAGTAAAAACATGGAAGAATCAGGAATTTTCTGAATTTCGTAAATTTTTGTGCTTAATGAATTGGAAAGCTCAGCTACTGGCCAAACCACACTAATTTTGCAACTTGAAGAAAAAAACAAATTAAAGTGTGAAGGGAAACAAGTAATGAAGCAAAGTTAAAAATAACCTCGATGTAATTTGGAAACTATTAACATCGAATTAGAACACTGTGTGGGCTAATATTTTATTGGCAGCAAATGAGGCAAACTACATAAGATATAAGAGCATTTGAAACAGACTTACAAAGAACTTTATGATTCAATTAAAAAGACACGCATTTAGAATAAAGACAACAGTGATCTTTAATTTCTCAATTATCAAAAGTCTGTCGAAAATGTGATTAAACGCTCAGATTCAGGGGGGAAAAAAAAAAAAAAAGGGGGGGGTTTTTTGCAAATGCGGCATTAATTAATGAAGCTTAGAAAGTTAAAAAAAAAACACAAAAAAAAAAAAAAAAAAGAGGGAATATAGTAGATTCTTAAGTTTACAAAGCATCAATCTTTGGGAAACCGCCTTTAAACCTCTTAGAAACCATTTAGTTGTTAGTGCAAGTATGCGTTTAAGTTGAACGACTAGAATTTCAAGGACACGGTTTGCCTCCAAGTTGTGAGGAAAAATGATTTGTCAAAAACAGTCACTCCTCATTATTTGCTTAAAGTTAGAGAATCTGTGTGCAAAACCTCATCAGGTGAATGCACCTAACTACTCTAGGAATAGTCATAAAGAATCGTATGGTTCTAATGATATGGTTCCATGGTACTATCTAAGGATGCTAGGAAATGACACTCAAAGACAAAACAGGATTCCCTAATCATCAGGATATAGCCTTACTAGAGCTCACTGCACTCTAATGCTTGTACACCAAAACTTAGAAACAAATATGGGAGTTCTCCTGTTATTAATTAGTGGTAGATGTTGAAATGGTGGGCCTCTAGTAAGATCACTTAGGAATTCTCGTTTTCTTCTTGGGACTCCAAAAAAATTTTATTTTGTTCGATTTGTCTTAAATATATCTTTATAAAGTCTTGATGATTGTATAACAAAGATCCTGAATAAGGTGAAATTCTCGTGCTAAAGATTTTAGTCCCCAGATCAGAACAACCATCCCGTTGAAACCAAAGAACCCACTCATAAACCTGGTAGGCAGATGTATAGGGACAAAGGTTTTCTCTCAGTAAGTCTTCCGCTGTACATGAGAAACCACACACTCCTAGATCTTATCTTAGGTGGAAACCAACGGGTAGAATTTTTAAGACTGTTAGTCTTAGGTGGATACCTACTGGAAAGGTGTTCATAGATAGCACAACCAAAGTTGACAGTGAACCTCCAAATGGTTTAAATGATGATATCTACTAAACCCATATGAATGCAATCAAATCTTTATGTATGTTGTAGGTACTTCTAAACTCAAGTGCTGGTACATATGTCAATTGTAAAGGAAAGACTCGGAGTTTGGTTACCAAAAAGACTGATATCTCATACGTCAGGAGTTCAAGGAATTTAAATCTGATGAACATGCTTCAAATGATGTCTGTTCACATCAGTTCAGGCCTCGTTCTTCATCTTGATGTCGTTTGGACAAAACAGTTCAAGGCCTCATTCTTCATCTTGATGACGTTTGAACAAAACGGTTCAAACCTCGTTCCTTAATGTCAAATGGCGTCTGTTGGCATCTCTTCAAGCCATGTTCCTTAAAGTAAAGAAAGGTGTACGCCTTCAGAGAAAAGGAAAGTGTACGTGTCAGTACACTTATCCTTGACAAAGAAAAGAGAAATCTTTTCGGTCATGAGCTAATATAACAAAACATTCCAAGTTTTGAGCTCATGGTAATGGCTTGTAATCAAATGTTAGATTGCAACCCCATCTTCAGATAAAAGGAAAATGTACGTGTTAGTGCATTTATCCTTAATAACGAAAAGAGAAATCTTTTCGGTCTTGAGCTACTTTCGAAACACTCAATGTTTGTTAGCTCAAGTCGATGGCTTTCGTATTCTTTTGTACGAAACCAGTTTTTCAAAGAAAAGGAGAGTGTACGCTTCAGTGTGCTTTATCTTTAAAAGAAGAGAAATCTTCTTGTGTTTGACCATTCTCATTAACAAGCTTCATATTTTCCCATGCTTGTTCGTATAGTAAGTGGGACAACGTACATTTAGCTGGTATTATAATTCCACTAGATCAAAGATGGAATCGATATTCAATTTTTGAAGGGGAGAATAGTGAATTAAATCGTGATTTAAAATGGTTTATACTTGGTTGTTGAATGTGTATAAAATGGTCACATGTGAAAGTGTAGGGTGTTAAATCTGTAAGGTGTTAAAATTCGTGTCTTGAAGGTGTTAAAGCTGTCTGTAGGAGATTACAGATAATTAAAAATGCCTTGGATCATGCTAAATGTTAGGTAGCGGCTGCATATTCTTGTTGGCGGAATGTTAACCTTACTGCATGGTGGTTTGGTGATCTGGTTGGGCAGCGTCTTAGGTAATTGTCCATGTCTTGGCCCATTAAGCCCAATAAACCTCTTAGGTCTCTTCCAAAGGACCCATTTTGTCTTGTTGACTCTCTTCAGGCTTAGTAACTTGTCATTGAGCCTATCAGATAATCTTTAGACATCGACCATGTTGACTTAAACCCATGTCCAGAGACTCTAATCTGGAATATC
Organism: Tanacetum coccineum; assembly: GCA_026074375.1. Lineage (NCBI taxonomy): Eukaryota > Viridiplantae > Streptophyta > Magnoliopsida > Asterales > Asteraceae > Tanacetum > Tanacetum coccineum. The sequence continues at coordinate 18,722 of BQNB010077247.1, read as the reverse complement.
TTGTGCTAAATCTATATATCAAGGGATGTCAAACTCAAGGCGAACATTCTTTATCTAACATTGTTTATATGCTATTTTGTCTATCTTTGTTGATATCTTTAACAGATACGATGGGCAGAAGAGAATATTCTGCACATGAACCTACAAGATGAGATGACAGATATCCTTCATTGTCTCAGAACAGTTACATATTGGAAAGGGAAACCTCTCTAGATCTATAGGAAGTTGCAGTAGAATCTATCTTCCACATTTTAGTTGATCTTTCAAGAACACAAACTTCGTTAGGGCATTCACTGCATCAGCAAATTCCCTTCTATCTACATTCAGCTGTTCTGGAATACTCTGACTCATGATGCAAAGACTGGGGTTTATAGCTTTCAAACTTGATGAAAAATGGTTTACTCTGAGTGCTGATCTTTTTCGAAAGGCCTTAGAGATCACTCCTGCATGACAACATCATCCCTAAACCAGACTTAGCTTTAGAATTAGGTAAATCTATCAGCTTAACTGAAGCTGAAGAAGAAGCTCTTATCCGCAGAGAAAATCAGTGTTTTATCGTGTTACTTTCCGGTGCGCTATTCCAACCACATAGGAGAAGAGATATCTTGTCATTTATGGTATGCATTAGTTGAGATACCAGGGAAATGTGTTGTCAGAAGATTGATTAGAGCGTGAGAAGATTGGTTACTGATTCAATTAATGCTTCCTTTAACAGTCAATCACCAAGCGTGTTTTTAAAGGAGTAGAAATATTTGATCAAAGAGGGACATATTGGTATGATAAGTATGATAATTCCTCTAGTTATACAGTATCCGATAGAAAGAAAATGTACATTGGGACTGTGTTGTTTAGGTGTTATCGTTCGTCTCTGAGAGGGATAATTGAGAATCGGACTTAGTTGACTTTGGTGTTTCAACTCACATCATCACTATCGTGTAAGGAGAAATACGGACATCTGGGACTTAATTGACTTTGGTGTTACGGTTTCAAATTAATTGTGTATTATCAATTTGGGCGTGAGCTTTAGTATTCTTAATGCAAATTTTCAGAAGGTACGAACCTACTCAAGAAAGATTGATGATTCACGAGGAAGCTAGACTACTTCCAAAAGGAGAGTATCGAGGAGGGACTACAGACTGCTTACATGGGACAAATGGACTATTTCATTTCGGTTTGAACTTTTTCAGGTCTGTCTCATACATATCCTTGTTGATATACTAAATGTGTAGTGTAGACTTAATTATAGGTATATAAATAGTGATTGATTACAAAATTTTAAGAATTTCCTTAGAAAATTTCAAAATCTTTCAAATTATAGTATCATCATTATTCTTAATATCATCAATGATTGGGGGGTGCATTAATATGTTCCAAAACAGGCTTGAGAATTATTGGCACATTTTCTTCGAAGTTTATAACATATTTAAATCAATTGATATCCAAAATGTCAAATGATTTGAAATTTTTGATAAGGGGAGAAAATGTGATTTAAAATATGTAATGTGATCATATTACTCAAGTGTATTCTCCACCAACATGTGCTAAACAGTTTCGAATACCGATGCACATGTTGAGGGGGAGCGTTTCTAAAAAGCAAAAACAATCGTGTACTAAACACTTTGATAGTTATATCATAAGTACCTGATTGAGTTTTTCAACAGAGATTTTATGGCAGAGGTGAACTATAGACCAAAGACCTGAATGTATTATTGTTATCGAAGTCTAAGGGATGGATAAGTTAGGTACTCGTTCCTATGATCCTGCCAGAACTGGAGGGATCTACCTAGGGACAATCCACTAGTTAGTGTAGAAGTCCTTAGGTATGATAAAAAGGAGTAAAATGTGAGTGGAAAAGGGGAAGATTATGTAGGTGGCCGTCTTGAGGTTGGGAGGCGCCGGAGTGTACTTGAATAAACCAGCCAGGGTTTAGTGCGAGCAATGAGAGCGAATGACGCTGTGGGTTAAGAAGTAACGGTGAGTTGAAGAAGTGAAAATGGTAATTATTATGGGTGAAAGGAGTGTAAAGAAGAAAAAAAATAAAGAAGAGCCCTCCATATATTTAGGCAGAAACCGGGTCAATACATATGCTGTCAAAATCACTAAAATGATTGCTGACATTGAAGTGACATCATGGACCCAGTGATGCAATGCACAACCCTCCCAAGCCACTCAGAATCTCTCAAAAGATTTTTGTTTCATTTCTCACGGAGACTAAACATGTACTCTACTGACTCACTCACTCCGAGTAAGTCGGTATTGAAAAGGTGGTAGTCAGCTCCAGCCTCTGATCACTAAAATCAAAATGCACTTTTGAGTCTAGAGCCAGAGATCATCAAATTAATTCTCCCCTTGTTTAGGACAATTCCAATTTAATTGTTATTACACACCACTGTGATTACAAGTTTGATCATAAGAGTCTACGCTTTATCCTTGTGATTTTGCCAGAACATCTGAGTGATACGAAACAGTATTCACAGTTGAGATGGAAATATCCTTTCTTGAGCCAACTTCAAACAAGCTCATGGTAGTGTGAATATGGATCATAATGGATCAAAAACTTGTGAAAACTGGAAAAACAAACAACTGGTGCGATTCTACATGATCAACTTGTTTCCAGTATTCGAATTGACGATTATTGGCTTTGGAAAACAAATAAAACTTTCGAATGAGTTACAAAATCTTTTGTAAAGTATCGCATCGATTTTTTTTACAAACCAATTTTCCTTATTGCTAATGTTTTATTACCGGAAAATTAAAGGATGAGATGGAGATACGTTTCCAACAAATCAATGTTCATAACCGCGTGCTCATTCCTCAAACGACTATTCGAAGATATAATGGAAAGCTCAAAGTATTTGTTATTACGCTTCCGCTAACTCTGACTATTCAAGCTTTCAAGATAAGAAAAGTGTGGAAGCATAATCATTCCGAAAGACACAAGATTTCCAACTGGCAAAAAGATCATATGTGATGTTTAGAGATTATGATTGGATGATGATCTACAATTAAGCCTCAAAGATCACATACAAGTCAAGCTAAAGCTAAAAGTCTAAATTTCACTAATTCAGTTCACAAGTTACCAATCAATGAATCCACGTTTACGAGCTAGTACTAAGATCATTGAAGATTGAAGAGCTTAAGTTTAGTATTTTTAGGGGTGACCTCCCTTAGGGGGAGATTGTTAGATATTAGAAAAAGACTCGGTCACCCCGTGTATTTTACTGTTCAATATAGCTCGTAGTTTAATAGGTAAACGTATGACTTTCGGTATTGAACCGGGTACTAATACCCGGTGTATTGTAAGAACTATAAATACCTCTTCTAACTTTGGAAGAGGTAAGCATCTATTCATTTTTACACACACTCTTAAGTGTGTTTTCCTTATTTCTCTCTCAACTATTCTCTCTCTCTAACTTTCTCTCTCTAGATCTCTTTAGATCTATACATGTTCGTGTGAATTCGGGATCCTACACATACATACATCAACAACAGTCGATGTCTCAACTCTGCATCAACACTGGTATTTGTTTCACACGACGTAAATCACATAAGGTATGTATAAACAAATTAAACTTGTAGGATGATCAAAGAAAAATATTTTTTTCTTAACCATTACATTTCTACAAAAGTATTTTTCACAAAAATAAATAAACACAAAATATTTTTTAATAAAAGAAATGTTTTATTTAAATATAAATTTTGAAATCTGGTTTTCTCTCCAAAATGAAAGCTTCTATACCAGATACAACATTCCCCACAAAAAGACAAAAAAGGGAGCGGAGTCTAGGCGACGGCCCCCTTATATATAAGTGTGGAATCTACACTTTGATACTTGATATGTGCTTAATTACACATATCTTTTACCTCTAAAAACGAGCTTAAATGACCAAAAACAAATAAAAACTGCCAAATATATGTTTGTTTTGCATTTGTATTGTGCAGGAAGTGGATGTCAACAAAAAGACAGAAAACCAAGCCAAAATGACAAAACTGAGCATGGAATGGAAAAGACTATGCAAGCTCAAGATGCAAGTCGAAGTCTAAAGTCATCCGCATGAAGATTTTACAACTTGAGGGGCTAAAACTGCCAAGCCTAAAGTTGTATTACAAAAGATTAAAAAGACAAGGGCCAAAACTGCCAACCGGGTAGATATTGCATTTAAGTTATACAACTTCAGGGGACCAAACTGCATACTTCCCCCATAAAGTCTTCTTTCCCACCCTAAAACCCAGTTACAACTGGTATGTCGCCCCATACCTTCTTCCCTGCAAAACCACTTCTCACCCTAGCCAAAATCATTTCATCCACCCTACTACCCCCCCAGTTGTATAAAAGCCATGTTGGCAATCCCTCACCTTTCCCAAGTATCTTCAATGGCTAAGATTGACTCCAAAGAAGCACAAATGAAATCAAAGGCTGGGATTTGCTTTGGATTCACCTCACACAACAAGCACACTTCGTTTTTGCTCTCCAAAGAAGCACAAGCTGCAAGAGGAAGACTTCGGCTATAAATAGAGTTTTTTGTAAGCCTTTGTGGCATATCTATCTTAGTTAGTTTTAACCAGTTAGTTTTTAAATTAATTTCAGTTTTTAATCTTAGCTTAATTTTTAAAGTCATTTACAGCTTTTACTTTCAGCTTTGTAACACTTTCAAGTTTTAATGCAAGTTTGAGTTTTTAAAGTCACTTTCTAATTCCAAGTGTTAAGATTCTTAATTGAGTTGTTTTGTGTTCAAAAGCTCTTAATACAGCTTGTTTACAAACTGTTTTAACTAAGTGAACCTAAAAAGTTAAGTAGTAAAGAGAAAATAACAAATATCACTC
>BQNB010077247.1:0-13154 GCA_026074375.1 Tanacetum coccineum | reverse complement strand
AACAAGTAAAAGAAAACCCTAAACAAAAGCAATTTAAGAAAAACGCGAAAACGAGAATTTAAACCTAAAACTACGAGAAAGCATAAAAAGGCATATGATTATCTTAAAATTCTACCGAAAGCATAAATAAGGCATAAGAATGAAATCCTAAGTCTACATGAACATAAAATTAAGGCAATTAGGCTTAAATCACAAAAGCGAGAACGAGAATTAAAAACGAACGCGACTAAAAACCTAAAATATGAAAAATTAATCCTAAAGTGAATTTTTTACCTTTAATAAGCTATAAGTGACTAAAAAGAAAGAATAAAAAAAAACTAGAACGAAAGCGGAGTTAAATTAAGTTCAAAAACGCGAAAACGAAAACCGGGCACGAAACCCGTTCTTTAAAAATTAAAATTTTGCAAAAATGACCCTATGAAAGTTTTTCTATTTTTCCTAAGTGAAATATGATAAAATAAAATTTTCTAAAAAAGAAAAATATTTTTTTGATTTTTATTTAATTCATTATAATTAAAAAACTGTTTAAAAGAAAATAAATAATAAAAAATATCAAACGATTATGAAAAATTCTGAAAAATTCAGGGAAATTGCATTATACTACAAAGGTTCTAAGAAAAATTTAAAACTGAGAATACAGCTTATAAATAAGCTGTTATTAAGCTAAAAGTGGCTGAATGCTTAAATGGCTAAATAGGCTTATATATTTAATAAAACAAACTCATACCGGATGAGCTATTGTAGCACAGCGGTATGAGTTTGTGTGTTAGGGCGCTTTGAAAAAGGGGGAGGTCCAGGGTTCGAGCCTGGGCCTCTCTCTTTTTATAAAACATTTTTTTTTCAAAATTTTCTTTTAAAACTTAAACATTAAGCTAAAATAACAAACTTTATAAAAAGAACTTTTTATGAAAACTACAAATAAGCCAGGAAATAAGCAAATCAAACAGACAGTTTGGCTAAAAGGCTAAAAAGGAACTAAGCTAACTTAGTTAGGCTTTATATTTCAATAAGCAAGGAGACAAAGCAAATAAGCTAAAACATACTTATAGCTGAATCTAATGAGCACAAAGGACTTAATTTAAGCTCACCAAATAAGCTGAATAAGCTCAAAGAAGCTCAGCAGTACTAACTTGGAGTTAGTACTGCTAGGCTTTTTGAAAACTCGATAAGCTCATGAAGAACCTAAAAAGCTAAACACAGATGAACACTTAAACCTAATAAGCTATTCTAAACACAAAATAAGCTAGGCAAGTCTGACTAATAAGCACAAAATAAACAACTAAAAAGGCAGTTTACTCTATTTATCACTAAGGCAAGAAAGAAGCTAACTATGGCTACTTTTTAAGGCAAATTAAGCTAAAGGAGAGTGAAATAAGCAAAAACAAGGGGAACCTAAACCTATTAAGTTAACTAAACAAAGACAAGCCCAATAAAATTAAGAAGAAAGCAGAAATAAGCAAATAAGCTAGGGTGGCTAAACCTGCAGGCAAAACAGCTAGGGGACACACTTTGGGCTTAATTTTTAAGCCCTTAGAGTGGCTTATGGCTTTCTGGCTTATAGGAGGTTGTAGCCTAGCTTATGGGCTTCCTAGAAAACTAAATAAAATAAGATTTGGAACAAAAATAAGCTCTAAAAAGAAGCTGTTAAAACAGCTTGTTGCACCAGGGGAGGATTTACAAGGAAAAGTGCAATAAGCCAGCTTATAAATAAGCTGGCAAATGAGCTCAAAACTGAAAAGCAAACTAAAACAGATTGAGCATAGCTTGAGGTGAGCTTGTGCTCAAAAAATTAAGAGCTAAAAACAATTTTAAGCTGCTGGTAATTTGAAATGAAAAAAAACATTTTTAAAGCTTAAAATATACTTTAACAATGACTTGGCAGTTTTGAAAAGACAAAATAAAACCTAAGTGACTTGACTCTACTGCATTATACTAACTAAAACAACTCACAACATGCTTAAAAAAATGACTTTTGAAAACTTAATCAATAAACTCTTTAAAACTGGTTTTGACCCACAGTTTCAAAAGAGCTTATAGAAAATCACCTTAAGACAAATTTGAACAACAAAAACTTTTGAAAAACAGTTTAAAATAGCTTAAAGAAGCTTGTTAAAGAGGATCAAGTGACCCAAAACTTTTTGAAACAAGTTTTGACCCACTTTGGGTCACTAAACCAAACACCCCCTTAAGTCTGAAAAACATTTTTCTTTTGACAGAATATGAAGAACAAGTTTATAAAAGACTTTAATAGTTTAACACTTAAGAAAAAAATTAAAAACAGTTTTTAAAAGCAATGAAAGATAAATAACAAGTTTTAAAGAAAGCATATAAAATTTTCATAAAAGTAAAGTGACAAGAAATTTAAAGACAATTAAGATAAAAGACTGAAATTTTAAATGACAATTTAATTAAAAAGACATATATTAAAGATGGTACAATCTTTGTTACAAGCTTTTGCCTTGATACAAAAATTCGACACCTAAAAACTACACTATTACATGATATTTATACTAAGGTCTTGAGTCTCTCTTGTGTTTCTTTGCTGAGGGCTTCAAGGCATTGTGTTTCTTGTGTGAGTAGACTGCAATAGTTGATCAAAGCCCTCCATTTTTTCTTTGTGCCCAAGGTAAATGATCTTGTCCCTTGATTTCCTTCAGCCAATGGAGTGATTTGGGATTGCCAGCTTGTTCATTGACCCATGTGGGTGTGGGGAAGGGTGGTGGTGACACTTTTGGCCGGATGTGAACAGTGCCCAAGGTGAATGAAAGTGACAGAGGGTGGGTTTAAATTTGGCGGGAAAGGAGGGGTTTAGGGTTTATGATATAAGTTTGATTTTGGACAGGGGTGAGGTTTTGGGATTTGGCAAACTAAACCCCTCAAGTTGTATTTGGTGATTGCATCGCAAGTCCCAAGTGGTTATAGAAGTTTTGGCATATGGCAATTTGAGTCCCTGAATGTGTAATGTATAATTACACGTGAAGTCCTTGTGGTTAACTAAAAGTTTTGAAGTTTGGCAGTTTTGGCCCTCAAAGTATATATGAGTAATTACATGCATGGTCCTTGTGGTGGGATACTTTTGAGTTTTAGGCAGAAATGCCCCTTGGGCTTTTTATAATGGTTTTGGGCTTTTATAAAAAGATTTATATAAGTGGGCTGACCCGGGCCCACTTTGACTTTTTAGGTTTTCGGGTTCGGTTTTCGATGCTCTTTTCAATGCCACATCCCGGGGTTGACTTTGACTTCGTCTTGACTTCATTAATTGCACAAACGTCGTCGAGTCGATCCGGAAATTTCCGTTTTAGCTCCGTTTTCAATCCTTTTGAACCCTTGGCCTTAGTTTTTCGCGCTCTTTCCAAATCCGTGCTCAGTTTTGTCCAGTTTAGCTTCGTTTTTGTCCTTTAGTGAATATCCGGTACCTGCACAGCATAAACACAAAACAGGCATATTTATGGCATTTTATGTGCGTTTTTGGTCGTTTAGGGTCGATTTTAAAGGTAAAAGGTATGTGTATTTAAACACATACCAAACATCTGTTGCTCGCTCTCCACAAAAAAATAGAGTCGTTGAAAGACGTAATCGTACGCTAATTGAAGCAGCTCACACAATGTTGATTTATTCAAAAGCTTCGTTATTCTTATGGACAGAAGCAGTTGGTACCGCATGTTATACCTAAAATCGTTCCATCATACGTCTTCGTCACAACAAAACACCATATGAGCTTTTACATGACAAACTTCCTGACTTATCATTCTTTCATTTATTTGGTGCACTTTGTTATCCGACAAACGATAGCGATAACTTGGGCAAGTTACAACCGAAAGCTGACATTGGTATTTTCATTGGCTATGCACCCACAAAGAAAGCATTTTGAATTTACAACCGCCGTACCAGACGAATCATTGAAACAATTCATGTCGATTTTGATGAGCTGACATAAATGGCTTCTAAACACAGCAGTTCAGGACCCGCACTTCATGAAATGACTCCTGCAATAATCAGTTCAGGACTCGTGCCAAACCTTCCTCCTTCAACACCATTTGTACCACCTTCAAGAACTGATTAGGATATTTTGTTTCAACCGCTGTTTGATGAATTACTCACTCCTCCACCTAGTGTTGATAACCCATCACCTGAAGTCATTGCTCCAATTGCTGAAGTAGTAGCTCCAGTACACGCTGTATCAACCGGTTCACCTTCTTCAACAACCGTTGACCAAGATGCACCATCCCCTAGTAACTCTCAAACAACACCCGAAACTCCATCTCCTGTCATTCCTAACGATGTTGAAGAAGACAATCATGACTTAGATGTCGCACATATGGATAATGATCCGTACTTTGGTATTCCAATTCCAGAAGTTCCTTCTGATCAATATTCATCAACGGATATTATTCACACAATTATGCATCCCAATTACTAAATTTCTGAACACAATAGCAAATGGACTAAGGATCATCCACTTGAAAATATAACCAGTGAACTCGCTAGACCAGTTTCCACAAGGCTGCAATTACATGAGCAAGCTCTTTTCTGTTACTACGATGCTTTCCTCACTGCTGTTGAACCCAAGACGTATAAAGATGCTTTGACTCAATCCTGCTGGATCGAAGCAATGCAAGAAGAGCTCAATGAGTTCAAACGCCTTGGAGTATGGGAGCTCGTACCCGACCAGATAAAGTTATGGTTATTACTTTGAAGTGGATCTACAAAGTGAAGCTAGACGAACTGGGAGGTATTCTAAAGAACAAAGCTCAGTTAGTGGCTCGTGGTTACCGTCAAGAAGAGGGAATTGATTTTGAAGAGTCTTTTGCTCCGGTTACAAGATTAGAGGCTATAAGAATTTTTCTCGCGTTTGTCGCTCACATGAACATGGTCGTCTACCAAATGGACGTGAAGACTGTGTTTCTGAATGGTAATCTACGGGAAGAGGTTTATGTTTGCCAGTCGGACGGGTTTGTGGATCCAGATAACCCTAATCACGTGTACAAGCTGAAGAAAGCTCTTTATGGCTTGAAACAAGCTCCACGCGCTTGGTATGACATGTTGTCTTCATTCCTTATATCCCAAGACTTCTCCAAAGGCTCAGTGGATCGTACTCTGTTCATCCGTAGGGAAGGCAAGGAATTACTTCTGGTACAAATATATGTCGATGATATTATCTTTGCTGCATCTACACCTGAACTTTGTGACTTATTTGCTAAAATCATGTGTTCAAAATTTAAGATGTCAATGATGGGCAAAATCTCATTTTTCTTAGGCCTACAGATTTCTCAGAGTCCCAGAGGCATCTATATTAACCAGTTAAAATATGCCCTTGAATCTTTAAAGAAATACGGTTTTGACTCTTGTGACCCAGTGGATACTCCCATGGTGGAGAAATCCAAACTGGATGAGGATAAAGAAGGGAAAGCTGTTGATCCGTCACACTATCGTGGCATGATTGGCACCCTCCTTTATCTCACAGCCAGTAGACCTGACCTACAATTTGCTATATGCATGTGTGCCCGGTATCAGGCTCGGCCTACCGAAAAGCACTTACATGCGGTCAAAAGGATCTTTCGGTATCTAAGAGGAACCGTCAATCGAGGACTATGGTATTCGAAGGATTCTTCGATTACACTAATAGCATTTGCAGATGCGGATCATGCTGGTTGTCAAGATACACGCCGTAGCACATCTGGTAGTATGCAGTTCCTATGAGATAGACTTGTAAGCTGGTCGTCAAAAAGGCATAAAAGTGCTGCGATATCTAGTACGGAAGCTGAATACATCGCCCTATCCGGCTGTTGTGCTCAAGTCCTCTGGATGAGATCACAACTTACTGATTACGGCCTTGGATTCAACAAGATTCCAATGTACTGTGATAACAAAAGCGCCATTGCCTTATGCTGCAACAATGTCCAACATTCCAGGTCGAAGCATATCGACATCAGATTTCACTTTATCAAGGAGCATGTTGAGAACGGGGTGATCGAACTTTACTTTGTCAATACGGAGTATCAACTGGCAGATATCTTTACAAAAGCCCTTGCAAGAGAAAGAATTGAATTTCTTATCAACAAGCTGGGAATGCGGAGTTTTACGCCGGAGACTATAAAACAATTGACAGATGAAGTTGATGAATAGTGGTGGTACCTAATCAAATATCCTGTATCATATGTATATATATTAAAACCATAAAAACTAAAAAGATTTTTATTTTTCAAATTTTAAAAAAATAATCAAAATACAAAAATATAAAACTTATAAAACCAAAGAAAAAATTAAAAAATGAGAAAAATATAAACAGAGGTAACAATGGCACATCTTCTGAAAATCAATAACATTTACAGTCTTAGAAATGTCATTCAATAATGATACGAGGCTGTAAATGAAGTTCGAGCAGAAGTTCAAATGTTTTCAAAACATGCCAAATGGCTTGCTATTATTTCTGATAGCAACCCGGTCATCATCTTCAATGCAAGTTTGTCATCAAAAAGATAAGTTGTCCTCTCAACGAGAATTTATTCTCGGGCATGGTCTACTTTATGACCATGCAAAGGCTTGTGATTACTTTGCATCACAACCCGTGCTTCCTTTGTTTCTATAAGTGTACGTGTCAGTGCGCTTATTAGTAAAATAAGAGAAATCTTATTTGCTATGGTGTTTTTTTTAAAACATTGCTTCATCAGAAAATGCTTTTCAAAGTCATTTGACCAACTCAAACAACGACTACTGCTCTTTAAATAGAAAACGGGTCATTGTTTGAGGGGGAGAAAATGTTAAATATCTTCTTCATAATAATGTGCTTAAAGGGAAAAAGGTTTTTAAACAATAACAGGTTTTTTAACCAATAAACGGATTATAAATTCTTTCAAAAGGGGGAAAAAGCTAATTACGTTTGGCTTATGTTTTTGGTTGCCCTTTTTAATATTTGGGTTTATTTATTGTGGTGTTCGTGCTTTTTAAGGCCGACTTTGGTGGTCCTAATAGATAGTTATTTAGTTTAAAATCGTTGGTACTACCTGAATGTACGACTAAAATAGTTGTTTGTGAGTAGATGTGTGGTTTTATTGTGTTTGTAGTGTAAATAATTAATGTTGGTGTGGTGGAGTGAATGGTGGGCTAGCGCTCTGAATGGGGGTTTAAATATCTTTATAGATTGTGCTGTTGGTCACTAGAGACGCGATAGAAAACTTAATGGTGAAGTAATAGATGTTAAGTAATATGATGTGGGGATAGGAATACAAAGGGGGTTAATTTTAATGTTGTCAAAAAACCTTAATTTATTTTTTAAATACCAAACTCTCTGACGCCCCGAGATCTCAGCATGTTGTACCACCACATAGTCTAAGTAAATAGTTGAAAGCTAAGTCAAGCTAGATTTTTAGCAATTGATAATATGCGATATCTTTTATTCCTCCTTTCCAGTTAGTTCGAGGTAAAGTTTGCAGCCGCGAATTCAACGCTAGCATTAGATCCAATTCAATCTTTAGCGTGGGTGGTGTAGACAGCTATTATGTATTAGTGTGAATTTATTGTTGGGTAGGTCTCCACTCGTGTGTTAAGCCTAAAAATAACACGGTTACATAATCGTCTAATACGTATTACGGTTTTTTCATTTTTCGGGGTTTTTTGATATCGCGATTACACCCTAATACAGTCAAATTTTAGGGTTCATTTCAAAATCCGGAAAACTTGGATAAAAAAAAAACTTAAATTGAAATGAGGGGTCTTACTCTTTTGCTTTTGGAGTAATAGAAATGGCCCGTTACTTAAGGGGGAGCATGCTTTAACCTTTTTGAAAGTTAATTACGAATTGTTTCTTGCTTTATAATTAGGGTTTTGAAAAAATCTTAGGTGTGTTTTAAACTAACTATTTGTACAAAGGTTTTTTGGGGTTTTTGTGTTAGGGGAAAAGCTTAATAAACCAACATTTTGTTTGTAGAGAAAGTGGTTTTGTTGTTTGTTTTAACCTAAGATTAGGGTGATTGGTTGACAGAAATTGTCTTAGTAACTGTCGCTACCGATTTTTTAGGGTAGATGGGTGTTTTGTTTGTGATGAGAACTTTAACATGTGCTTAAAAAATGTTTTGTAAAAAGTGGCTTGTTTTAATTGTGTATTATTTTCTTAAAATTTTTGTTGGGGCTTTAAATACTGTTTATTTGGTTAAATTTTCCTAAGTGGGTTGTTTTTCTTTGGCTTGAATACCCTATTGTTATACAATAAATTTTGGGATATGCTTAAAAAAAACATTCTCTTTTTCTGAGAGTTAAAAGGTTTAGTTTTATGAAATAACCCGGAAAACAACAAACGGGATATATTCCCTTGAGATAACGGAACAAAAATTATTCAGTGAGTTAGGGGATAAAACTAAACATTGTCGTCTGTAAGGGTTTTAGAAAACCCGAACATCTTTATTTGTCAAAAAAAGGAAAAACCATTAAAACCAAAAACTCCATTTTTTAGAAGGGATATGGGGAAACAAAAATCTCAGTTTAGAAAAAGGAAAAAAAACGAACCAAAACTTCAGTTTACTAAAAATAGGGGAAACGATAATTAACAACTCAGTTTAGGAATAGGGGAAAACCCCCGAAAAACAAAACTCGAGTTTTTTCCTTAGGTTAGGAAAACCCCCGAAATACTTTTTTGTTAGGGAAGGGGAATATACCCGAACAACTACTGTTTGTTGAGTTTAGTGTGGGAATATAGAGTTTTTCTTTCCTTTAGATTCTGCTAGTTGACAGAAAGAGAGTCTTATGTGTTTTAGAAAGAATTCGAGCGTCAATCACGTCAGGTTTGTTTATTTGTGTATAGGGATGTAGGATAAAATATCCTCTTTTTTTAGTTTTAGTAAAGATAGCGAACAACTCCTCATGTTAGAAAGGTAAACCGAACAAAGTGGTTTCCTTATTAAAAGGAAACCGTAAAATACAAAACTTGGGAATATTAAGGGAACGAAACATACTTTGAATGTCTTTAGTATGGAATAAACCGGGGGAACCAAACTTAAAACTATTATAGGGAACCGATACAAAACTTGGGAATTGTTTCTAAGGGACACCGAACCAAACTAAGCTTGGGACTTTAAGGAAACCCAAATAACTAACTAGGCTTATTAAAAGATCAAAGGGGGAAAACTCTAAACTAGTTTTTTTCCCTTAGAATCATTTTTTGCTTTCCAATGGGACCCTCAATAAACACTTAAGGATTAATATTTTTTCAATTTTTAAAAAATGGACGGGATTTAAAAATTCTTAATTTGGGAGTTAAATTAAAAAATTGGTTAATTTTTTACCACTATATAAAAAACAAAGGTTATAGTTTGTGGCTTAAGTTGTTCATTTTTTATATATTATGCCTAGAGCTTAGGTATAGGGAATTCTTTAATAATAATTAGTGCTCGATTAGTGAGATATAATAGTTCCTTTTAGTATTGTTCTCTGATATTATTGTTCAGCTTTAGAGATTTGTTAATATTTAGAATACGTTTGAAACAATTGTTTGTAATTTTTGTCAGAGAAGTTCCAGCTTCGCAACAGTTAGATGGCTTCGCAGATATTTTAGATGTGTGTGATCGTGTGCATATGATAGGCTTATTAATTTGAGGTAGTGTGAGAGAATATTTTGGGGGTAGTTTATATCATAGAAGATTTAAACTGTTATGGATTCATTTTTTTTATGTCTTGTAGAAAGCGCATAGAATTCATAGAAAGATTGGGATGTAATTGAAAGTCCTAAATAGTAGTTAGAGTTGAGGCTCTGGCGTGTGTAAAGAAAGGCACTGTGGGGCAGAGTGAAGAGGTTTGAGGTTTTGTCCGCTTAGTCCTTGGTTCTGAGTTTACCCATTCCGTGTTAGAGATGAGGGGTAATAGTGTCGCAGCATATATAGCCGGTGTGATCTGATGGTGATTGTAGAGAATTTTATCAAAAAATCCATATGGGGGAATAACCTCATTTACTCTTCACAAGTGGGGGGGGCTATTTTAGGTTGCTCTATGTCAAAACGCACTTCATTTTACAATGCAGTTTTGTGGATTCCTTTGCTTGACTGTACCGGGTAAAAATATTTCAGATTATGTTACGTTTGAGATCTGTAGGGATATAGAGAGGGTCTCTAAAGGAGTTCACTGGGGTCTCCAAGTCCCATCATTTCACTTTTGTTTCAAGTTGAATAATGGGCTAAAAGTTTTCATTATTACTGGTTTTTAACGTTTGGACAAAACTTCTGAGCATCTATGCTCAAAATAGAATGTTACCCCTACAAACTCCCCTGGGTCAAGATTATTTGGGATGGAAAAAATCCCCTTACTTGGAAGACTGGATATTCTATTCCTTTTTTATTAAGAGGACCTTTTGGGGACAACACACTGGTGAGATCGAGTTTTTTTTTAATCTCGATGTCAAACGGTCATATCACAGGGGCATCAAAAAAACCATTGGGGGGGGATCGTTTTGGTTTGCCCCCATAATCACTAACAAACGTGTGGTTGTTCTAAGTGGGAAAGAAAACTTTTACTGCTTCTGGGAAAGGGTCTTCGGGCTTATTCACATCGTGGGCTCAAAAATTTCTTTGGGGGGGGAATGTATTTCATAACAAGACTGTTGGGACTACCGTTGTACTTGCTTGTGGGAAGATTTTGGCTAAGTATTTGTATTTGACCAAAGTGGGAAGTATAAGAATTCTAAAGAAGAAAAACAAATGTACATGTATTAACTCTTTGGGGATTCACCAAAAGTCATTGTTAGGGGGACTACTTTTATTTTACCATGGCCAATAGTGATCAGGGGCAATTTCCAAGGAGAAGAAAAAACAACAGATTGTTTTTTGGGGACACTTATTTGGCCAAGGGGATGATAGGGGGGGGGCGGGACTTTCATTTTGTTGACAACACTATAACGAATGGGTTAGCATATTTCTAAAAAAAAAGTCAATGTCTCTAAAGGTATAAGCAGCATCTGAGTAGATAAGTGGGATAACTGTCTGCTTTTTATTAGTCCCTTAAGCTTGAGTTTTCTAGATGATACCGCCATGATCCATATAAAGCGTCCGTCTATTGTTGGTATGTAGAGCCTCGAAAAATAGCGCTTAAAGACTAATTTGAACTCTTTACCCCTTGCTTGATGCTACTGGTTGAAAAAGGGACTCCAATAAAAAATACCTAAATCACAAAAGAAAGGAAAAAACGGCTGAATATCTGAATCATTCTTCCCAAGGGGAAACCCAAGGCCTTTTACATCAAAGGCTTCTAACAAGGGGAAAAAAGATCAAGATCCATAGCAAAGGGGAGGAATTAAATAATAACCCTGCCAAGAAGAATAAGAAATCGTTTAACACAGGTTCACAAGGGTTTAACAGTGGACTTTCTGAGGGTTTGGCTTTTTGACTTGAAGCTGGAACTCAATAAATTTAAGCTAGCAACAAAAAACAAAGAAAAAGGGGGGAGCCTATAATACAAGATGGGGGAAAAATTTGAAACTGGTTAGTATTACCAGGGGTTTTTTCCCGGGGATTTTTGTTTTATCACCACTTCATGGGGGGAAATTTGATTGATGAAGCAAAATCTTTGGGAAGTCCAACGTTTGAAGAAGGGAATATTGTTGATTGAAGTTGGATATGTAAGGTAAAGGGGGGGGCTGTGACACTGTTGTTGATGCTGGGGACAATGAATTTGATGTTTGCTGATTTAAAGCTTTGGATGCTGACGGGAACGATGTTTTGATAATCCAGAGATGGATACAAATACCAAGATTGTTGGAATGATGAGCAAAAAACTGATTCAGATAAAAAAACGATGGGTGATGTAACTTTGTTTCAACACCCCCAAAAGCTTCCACTCATGTGACGAATAAGTCAAAAGACAAAGTATGATGATGAAAAACTGAAGAAGGAGAAAAGTGAATTGGAAAGGAAAAAAAAAAGGGTTTGCTGATGAAGAAGAATTAGTGAGACTTTGATATTGAACGAAAGTGTAGTTTGTTGTCATGATGACGAAGCAAGACAAGATGATGAAGTAAATGAAGAAGAAAGTGATGAAGAAAGTGATGATGAAAGTAATGAAGACAGTGATGAAGAAGTTCAAGGTGAGAATATTAAGGAAGATGAGATGGATAAAGAGGCGACACATAAAGAAGATGAAGCGAATGAGTTATATAGGGACGTGAACGTTAATCTGGAGGGAAGAGATGCTGAAATGACAGATGCTCCATGCACTGTCATTCAAACTACTCAAGTGATAGAAGATACTCATCTGATCACAACTCCGGTCAATCCAGAAGGTCAACAACAGAGTTCTTTTGTGTCATCTGGCTTCATTTCCAACATGCTCAACCCCAGTCCAGATACCGGTATTGACACAATATTTACTCCAAACACTGAGGCAACTTCACTGGTAGATGTTCCGGTCAGCACTATCGCTGAACCACCTCTTTTTTCTGCAACAACTCTTCCACTCACTCCTCTCATCACACATCTGCAACAAACACCCGTACCCATACCAACAACTATTCCAAGCTCTTCACTACAAGATCTTCCCAACTTTGGCTCTTTATTCGGGTTTAACCATAGACTAAAAACTTTGGAAACCAATTTCTCTAAGTTTAAGCAAATGAACCAATTTGCTGATGCAGTTTCTTCCATTCCTATCATTGTTGATGCGTACCTTGCCAACAAGATGCATGAAGCCGTCAAAACTGTTGTTCAGTTACAATCTGAAAAACTCAAAGATGAAGCCCAAGCTAAAAATGAAGACTTCCTCAACAAACTTGATGATAATATTAAGAAAATAATCAAGGATCAAGTCAAGGAACAAGTTAAAGCTCATGTCTCTAAGATTTTGCCAAAAATCGAGAAGACAGTAAATGAACAACTCGAAGCTGAGGTTATGACTCGTTCATCCACTGAATCCAAGACATCTTATAACACCCCGTGTTTTTACAGGTCATATTACGACTCTGTACTTTCGTTATTTTTAATTCATTTTACTATTTCATTTTAGACTTTATATTAATTCGCGTAGCTAGCCATTTAAATCGCATTAGTTAAATCGCGGGAACTTAAAAATTCAACGTTTGATAGAAAATATCAAAGATACTCATTCAGACTTTACATAAGTCTGTCATACACGTAGCTAATATATTCACGCGGCAAGAGAAATGATAAAAATTCACACTC